>JAJIBD010009811.1:67500-78267 GCA_021461705.1 Cryptotis parvus
AAAAACTCCTGGCTCTCTGGTGAAGCTTTTGGGAATCCCTAACACCCACCCTTGTGGATGATACTGGGTATCAACTTGGCTACTGCATCTGGCCAGAGCATCCCTAGAGAAAGCCTAACTTGGGGATCAGGGGTTCTGAGGCTGTGCGTTTGTGGGGTGCTGGGCAGAAAAGGCTTGAGGTCTGGCTAAGAGAACAAAGGGTTCTTGAATGTCACTGGATGTAACCATGGCAGAGAAAATAGGGCAGGCAGGTGGCATCTGAATGGAGGGTGTGGGTCTCTGAATTAAAGTCTCCTAAGGTAGAGTTTAAATCCGCCCAGGTATGCTGATCCAGACTCACAGACATGGGGCAGAGCTGCTACTGGCTCTCCCTGTGCCCAGCCACTCATGAGGCACCCGGGAGGGATGGCGGGTTCCTAGCCCTGGCCCGTCACCCCAGCAGAGCCTCGCAACAAGCCAGACGACTCCCCACTCCATGAGGGCCTCCATTTTCCACATCCGGACTTTCCCCCTCATCAGAACTCCACCCAGAAGACCAGCCTATCACAGCCCAGCTCATCGAGGTCCACCCTGCAGCAGTCTTTTTTAAATCCGGCCCAGGTATGCTGATCCAGAGACTCACAGACATGGGGCAGAGCTGCTACTGGCTCTCCTGTGCCCAGCCGCTCATGAGGCGCCCGGGAGGGATGGCAGGTTCCTAGCCCTGGCCCACCACCCCAGCAGAGCCTCGCAACAAGCCAGATGACCTCCCAACTCCATGAGGGCCTCCATTTTCCACATCTGGACTTCCCCTCGTCAGAACTCCACCCAGCAGACCAGCCTATCACAGTCCGGCTTGTGCGGCCGCTTGCAGCCGTAGTTCATCAATAAAAGCTGGGTTTAGAGATGACTACAAGAGTATGCTACCCACACGGCAGAGCCTGGCAAGCTACCCGTGTAGTATTTGATATGCCAAATACCAGTAACAATTATAGCCCTCATTCCCATGACCTGATGGAATGGTTTGAGGCTCTTTATGTTCCTGGAGCAAGCAGGTGCCCTTGGGCTCTACTTGCATGAGACAGGACATATGGAGATGTTACTGGTGCCCTCTCGAGCAATTCGATGATGAACGGGAAGACAATGATTCAGTGAAGGTAGAGTTACATGGTACAGACAAAGATGCAGGCACACATGCAGATACACATAGAGACACAAAGCATAGACACACACATACAAACATACACATTTGCCTCACATGCAGTCCACCCAAGTTCGATCCCCAGCATCCCATATGGTCCCCGAGCACCACCAGGAGTAATTCCTGAGTACAGATTCAGGAGAAACCCCTGAGCATTGCCGGATGTGACCCAAAAAGAAAACAAAAGAGCCATGGCCTCAGTTCTCACGGGGTCTAACCCCTGGGAGTCACACAGAAATGCACAGATACCAACGGACACACATACAGACTGACAGTCACACAGACACACATACATTGATGGACACACACATGGATGGACACGGTCACACTCACAGCCACACAGATGCACAGACCCACACCTAGAGAGGGACACAGCCACACAGAGCCATGCACCCAGACATGTCACTTACACTCACGTGTGCACACGCATCTCACTCGCCCCTGCTCCTCTAGCCCCAGAACCCATCGAGCCCAGCCCAAATCCACCGCTGGTGACCCATAAAGTTCTGGAACCCTGAGGCCGTGTGGTCACTGGCAACTCTGCCGCCTCCCCAGGTGTCTCCAACTTGGCTGTTCCTGCGCAGAGCCTGGCATGCAGAGCAGACAGGTGGGAAGAAAGGCGGCCATCCCATAATAGCCATCCCCAGCGCCGCAGCCCTGTTACCTAAACGTTGCCAGGGTGATGTATATATAAGTCTGTCTTCACGCTGATCCACAACCTCAGGCTTGACAGAGAACAGCCCCAGTGGGTAAGAGCCGGCGAGCTGGCAGCTTCACTTCAGGTCAGAACCTGACTGTGCTCGCCCGCTCGCTCCCTCCAGGGCGCTGGGTCCTAGTTCTCTCCCTTCCCTGTTCTCATCCAGTCCCCACCTTGGGGGCTCTGAGATAAGAGAAGCAAAGTCGGGGGACATGAGAGCCTGGTTGGGGGACCCCCCAAGTCCATGCTGTAGGGTCCAGAGCAGGAGGAAGACCAGGAGGACACTCACCTGGGGCCAGATGCCCATCCCCGTGCCCAGCAGAATGGCAAGGAACTGACAGAGGAGAGTGGACCCCTGAGCTGGCCCACGATGCCCCCAAGATGGCTCCTGACCTACACAAAGATATCCATTCGCATCAGATTTAGTCTCTGATCCCATGCAGGACTTGATGACGGAAATTGCCTGGCCCCCCACCTGGACGGTCCAGGAAAGGGCAGTGCCCTAGGCTCCACACCAGAAGCAAGTGTATGAGTTCAGTGAGTGCATGGGTGCGTGAGTGTGTGAGTGCAGTGAGTGCGTGAGTGCAGTGAGTCCAGTGAGTGCGTGAGTGCAGTGAGTCCAGTGAGTGCTTGAGTCCAGTGAGTACATGAGTTTAGTGAGTATGTGAGTGCAGTGAGTGTGTGAGTGCAGTGAGTGTGTGAGTCCAGTGAGTACATGAGTCTAGAGAGTATGTGAGTCCATTGAGTGTGTGAGTGCAGTGAGTATGTGAGTTCAGTGAGTGTGTGAGTCCAGTGAGTACATGAGTCTAGTGAGTGTGTGAGTCCAGTGAGTGCAGTGATTGCAGTGAGTCCAGTGAGTGCATGAGCCCAGTGAGTACATGAGTTTAGTGAGTGTGTGAGTCCAGTGGGTGTGTGAGTGCAGTGAGTATGTGAATGCAGTGAGTGTGTGAGACCAGTGAGTACGTGAGTCCAATGAGAGAGTGAGTGCAGTGAGTGGGTGAGTGCAGTGAGTGTGTGAGTCCAGTGAGTGCGTGAGTCCAGTGAGGTGAGTGCAGTGAGTGAGTGAGTCCAGTGAGTGTATGAGTCCAGTGAGTATGTGAGTCCAGTGAGTGTGTGAGTCTAGTGAGTACATGAGTCTAGTGAGTGTGTGAGTCTAGTGAGTACAGTGAGTGTGTGAGTCCAGTGAGTACATGAGTCTAGTGAGTGTGTGAGTCCAGTGAGTGTGTGAGTCCAGTGAGTGCAGTGAGTCCAGTGAGTGCGTGAGTCCAGTGAGTACATGAGTTTAGTGAATGTGTGAGTCCAGTGAGTGCGTGAGTCCAGTGAGTGCGTGAGTCCAGTGAGTACGTGAGTCCAATGAGTGTGTGAGTCCAGTGAGTGTGTGAGTCCAGTGAGTGCAGTGAGTCCAGTGAGTGTGTGAGTCCAGTGAGTACATGAGTTTAGTGAGTGTGTGAGTCCAGTGAGTGCGTGAGTCCAGTGAGAGTGTGAGTCCAGTGAGTGCGTGAGTGCAGTGAGTGCGTGAGTCCAGTGAGTGCGTGAGTCCAGTGAGTGCGTGATTCCAGCCACAGCCTCTAAGGAACAACAATACCGAATGGGACAAGTGTTTCTTCTCAGGGTGCGGGGTCCCGAAGCAGGGGTTCAAGACGCCAAGTGTCCCAGGACCTCGTGGTCACCGCCCTGCCACAACTCAGGCTTGTGAGACCCACCTCGGTGAATCATTTAGCAGCCCCAGAGGGAACATCAAGTCCTCCGAAAGCCAAATTGTAGGTCAAGTGTGTGCATTTGCTGGCAGGTTCGGGGGTAGGAGTGGGGGAAGAGCTTCACACTCACTGTGGGTCTGACCCCGACTCCTGCACTCATGGAAGCTCCCCGCCTTGCCTCAGCCAGGAGCTGGCAAGTCAGGCCACTGCACCCCTGAAAGGGTCATTGGGTCCTTCCCTCCCACAAAGCCAGCTCAGTCAGTCCATCCCCTAACAGTCACCCTGCCCCGTAGCACCTCCCAAGGGTCCTCATCTAGGGTCCAAAAGCGCTGGAAAGAACCAGGACAAGACCGGAGAGAGTACAGCGGGAGGGCGTTTGCCTGGCATGAGTCGGACCCAGGATCTATTCCTGACACCACCCTGTGCTCCCCTCAGCCCTGCCAGGATGATGCCTGAGCTCAGAGCCAGGAGTAAGCCCTGAACACCGCAGGGCGTGGCCCCCAAAACAAAAGGAAAGAATCAGGCAGCGGGAGAAGCTGCATGCAGACACTCACATACACACAGACACACACACAGACACACACACATGTACACATACGCACACACGCCTGCATGCATGTGAGTGCTCGCAATCACCCTCCCGGGATAAACACGCTGCCCCAGGGGGTTTTCAGGCTGAGCCTGCTGGCTCCCGGCTTGCTTTACCTCTTTGGTGGGAACCCTCGCGCATTTGGCTGGCTCTGGCGTTCCAGTCCGACTTGTAATTTGAAGCCAGGGAGATGGTTGGGGTCAGACAGCCAGGAGCCTGCAGGCTTATGGCAGAGCCTCCTTACTTGGCGAGACTTTGCAGGGTGCCGAGGTAGGACGCCCTGGAGCGGCGGGGCTCTGCGTCCTACCCCTGGATCCTGCTCAAACACCACCGCCACTGGGAGGGCAAAATTTCCCCCCAGCCTTCTGGAGCCCCCCTCCCACCCCCAGGGCCGAGGGTGGACTCCCACCTCAATACCCGGAGCTTGGCTGTCCATCTTTCTTCAGTGACTGGGATAAGACCTGGGGAGGAAAGGTAAGCACAGAACTAGCCAGAACTCCCCAACCATGTATAGATTTAAACCCAGAAGCCGATGTCTGCCCCTTTCTGGGGAATATTCTCCACAACCCAGAGCAAAGGTGGAGGGCAAGCGAGGAGGAACCCCAGTTACCATGGAAATATACAAGGCGGAACGGGCTGAGGTACGGAGGTAAGTTCTTGCTGTTGGGTGGATCAAAGAGTGTGAGGTCACCTGAGTGGATGGGGAGTCCCTGGGTGAACAGGTGGGCAGGTGGGGAGCTCTGACAGAGCAGATGAGTTTGTCTTGTTATATGGGATGGACTCGACCGACAGGCGGAAGGAAGTAGACAGGACTGGGCGAGGCAACACTCTTTCCAAGCCAACTCAGGCTGGAGCCGAGCTCAGAGGGGTCACCATGATGAGGAGACCCCCCAGGGGCCAGCCAGGAAGACAACCAAGCACAGCCAAGGTGAGACTGTCGGAGGAGGGTGGCATCTGAGACTGGTCCCCCGGAGAGCTGTCCAGTTTGGGGCGACTCGTGGAGTGCCCCAACAGCCAACCACCAGCCCGGGCAGGGGGCGGGAGGATGTATTTTGGAACAATATGCATTTGGGAGGCCAGCGCCCCAAAGAAATACGGGTTTCAGAGCTATCCTCTTCTTCTGGCTCTGCCAGTGAAAGGTCAAAGACCATCTCCCCGCACTAACGAAGCTGCCGGGGACAAAGGGAGGAAGCTCATGGGGCTGATCCCCCTCCAGGTGGACCCCTGATTGGGGAGACCTTGGCCCCTATGACTAGGAACCGAGCAAGGTGGCAGACAAAAGGTGATCAGGGCCCAAAGAGCACAAGACTGACCAACACCATGGCCAAGAGTTTCCAGAACATTCTCAGCCCCAAGACTGACAAGGTCATGAGCAAGCGTGGAGGTGTGCCTATATGCACTCTTGTGTGTGTGTGTGTGTGTGTGTGTGTGTGTGTGACGCACGCACGCATGTGTAAATATGTGTGTGTGCATTGAGATATTGTACACATGCACAGGCTTCATATTGGTCACCTCATCAAACCCCTTCAGAGAGTCGATGGTTTTCCAGTTCACAGGGGAGCAAGTTGGGCAGCTTCGAGAACCCCCCCCCCTCCCCCGGGGATGCTGGAGCCCAGCCTCACTCCAGCCTCGCTTCTGCCTCAGACAGAGCCTCTTCCTGGAAGGTCCAGGCCGGCCGGAGAAGCAGGTCTCTGGAGTCATACGGGCCTGGCCAGGACGAGCTGCATGCCTGGATGGGTATTGCAGCTGCATTTTCCAGAAGCTCATTCCCAGCAGCCTGGCCCACGGGCACCTGGGAATCCCATGGGTGCCCGAAATTAGCAAAGCCGGCATCCATCATTCCCGCCACCCCCGCTCCACCTCTGTGAACACCTGCTGCTCTTTCTCCACCTGTGTGGCAATCACGCCTACGAGGATCCTCATGACCGCCTGGCGCCCACACGCCCAGATTCTGCCTCCAAACCTGCAGGGAAGGGTTTCCGTTTCTGCAGCTCTCCCCCCCACACCCGCCCCATCCCTCACCCAACCAGCCTCTCCCTCATGCTCAGGAAATCTCTGACAAAACCACCCACAGGTCTGACTTTCCTTAACGTGAAAGCCTCACAGGTGCTCAGCAGGCCTGGGAATAAGTGCAGCACCTCAGCTCAGCTCTCATCTGCCACACACACACACACACACACACACACACACACACACATACATGAACATACACACAAATGAATACACAAACACACACACAAATGAACACAGACACAAATGAACACACAGAAACACACACACACACCAGGGTGATGGGGACCTTGGTTCTCCAGGTTCTCTATGCCTTCAACACACACACATAAACACACAAACACACACGCATACAAAACACACGCAAAACACACACAGATACACACACACACACACACAAATAAACACACACAAACACACACATCAGGGTGATGGGGACCTTGGTTCTCCAGGTTCTCTATGCCTTCAGCACACACACACATAAACACACAAACACACACACATACAAAAACACACAGACATACACAGACACACACACAAACACACACAGACATACCACAGACATACACACACAAGCAAACACACACAAACACATACATCAGGGTAATGGGGACCTTGGTTATCCAGGTTCTCTATGCCTTCAGCATGCACACGCTGCACGCACGCATACACACACACACACACACACGCACACGCACACACACAGTAATGCTTTATATCCCCCAGTTCCAACTCTCAGCTTTCCTTCTGTTCCCTTCTACCCACCTTGGCACGGGCACCTTCACTTTGCCCCCTTGAGTTGGGCCCAGGGGGCAGGAAGAGGCGCCTCCAACAGGCCTCCCCGGCATTTGGACCCACCATGCTTGGGGAGTGGGCCGAGGCTGGGTGGGGGGGGTCCTCGCTTCACAGGGTGATGAGCCCAACCGGATTCTCTCCTCCCCTGCGAGGCCCCCAGCGAACAGCGGCCACTGCCCCCAAAGCTGTGTGCAACTGGAGCCCTCTGCACGGCCCCAGCCCTCCTCGTCTCCCCAAGGCAGAGGCCTCTGGGGACCAGGGGAAGTTCCTGCTCATGGGCTCGGGTTTGCAGGTTGTGGGGTGTGACAGCGCCTATCCCATCCGGGCTGCCCTGGGTGACATCAACTGGCCCAAGAGGGAGCTTTGAGAGTCCCTTTGTGCTAAGGACCACAGCCCCGGGGTCAGGGGACCCTGCAGCCTCCAGCCGCCTCCTTCCTCGGGTACATCTTTCTACCCATCACGCGCGTGAGGCAGGTTTGAGTATATCCCTGGTCTGTTCCTCTAAGGGGAAACCCCACAGCACCCAGTGCACCTTTTCTCTTGAAAACCTCTGAGACAGGTCAGGTCCTAACCCCGCTCTATCTCTGCCAGGGACGCCCTGCCCCCTGGGTCCGCCCCAGAAGCCAGTCCCCATCCTGTGTGTGTGTAACTTGGGCCCTCATCCGGTGACCCCCCCTGTTAGGGCACTTGACTATTCTCCTATGTATGGGGACAACTGGCTGCAGAGACCATGGTCCCAGACAGTGCTAGGTGCCCCCAGGACATCCATGCTCTAGATTAAGTGACGCACCCTCCATACCCTCCATTCCCGGGTAAGGGTGCCCTTTGTTGCGTGCCCAGTGGAGGACACTGAGAACAGATCGGAGGTGGCCCCTACCACCACTACCCCCACATAGAGACATGCCTGTGTGGATATCAGCTTCCTTCTCTGGATCTCCCACAAGCCCGCTGAGCCTCAGTAGCTCCCATGTGAGATACCCACTGATTCTCATCAAACTAGGCACGCCGCACACACACACACACACACACACACACACACACACACCATTTTGTGTTATAAATAAAACTTTATTAGCATTCTGCATGGGCACTTGGGCACGGGCACGATTCTCACTGAACTACACACACAGACACCATGTTGTGTTATAAATAAAACTTTATTGGCATGTGATATGGGCACCTGTGCCCGACACCAAGGTCTACAATGCTCTTTGTGAAGAGGAAGACATACATACTTGATATAGAGGACCATCAAGATGGGGCATTTTCTCACTTTCATCCTGCCCTCTCCCCAACCCTAGGACACAACCAGGAAGCGGTCTGGGACCCCCCACTTCCCCTCTTCTCACTTTCCAGCCAATGCTTTAAAGGCATCTCTGGCATATGAGCAAAAAGAAGGACCTTAGAGGCTTTTATAAGGCTTAATGAGTGTCCATTGTTGGTACTCAATTCTATTAGAAGCAGCACTAAGGAGTTGGGAGGGGGCCACATGTTAATAAAGTTTTATTGACAATGCAACATGCTGTCTTTGTGACTCTGTGTGTATGTATCTAGCCTCTTCCTCAGCAGCCAGAAAGAAAGGTGGAGGCACACACTGATGAAAAGAGCAATGGGTGCCTGTTGCTCTTCCTCCCCCAGAAATGAGCCCTGTTCTATGGCCGCTGGAGATTCATGAGCTAAGCACCTTCCCAAAGGACACAAGACCGCCCCCAGGGCTGATTCAATAACTCAGGAACCAACTGGCGGGAGAGAGGAGCCACGGCCCTCTCTCCTGGAGCTGAGAGCACTGATGTGGGTGGGATTCACAGAGGCAGTTACAGGACGCCCACTGGGCCTAAGAACCAGATAAACAAAACAAACAGCAAGACAGACAGCCCCAACACAGAGAGGCTCAGGCCTACAAGGCAGCATCACTGGCTGGAAACCAGTTGCCCCTGGATGGTTTTGCTTTTCATTCACTATCTAAATCTGTTGAGGCTTAGGCCCTTCTGCCGGCCTCCTCCCAGTCCCTGGAACCTGTCTGACCAGCTGAGGCACTTTCCCACCCCCAGGAAGAAGGCCCCCTGCAAACCAAACCGCATAGCACTGGTGAGCAGTTCTGTTGGAACTGGAGATTTAATTAACAAACCACTACCCTGTAATTTTGAGGCAGGGGGAACTTTATCACCAAGTTCCTAAGAGGACAGCAGTAATGGCAGTCTTAAACAAGTCCCGGCCACCCCAGGGTGCTCTCTGGGGAAGGATTCCCCACGTGCAAAGTCACACATGCACATTTCTGTGCATATATGCACGCATGCAGTGTCACAGTGTACATGCACACACACCCCAGCACTTAGGCAGCGTCACATGTGCACCCACACATACACACACATCATGTACCCTAGGATTCATACAGTGACACACACACACACACCCCCTGCTCCATATACACATGGACAGACATGAGCCATGCACCGCCATACAATTCACAAGGACATAATGCATGGCATACGCGGTGCACCATGCACATTAGCACATGTAGCATCACATATGCACAATGAACCACAAGCTCCATGCATCCACATGTACACCATAGCACACACACACACACACACACACACACACACACACCACCCACTGGACGTGGGACCAAGGCTTCCCAAAGGCAGTTAGTGTGCTGGGTTCCCAGAGCTGCTTCTACTAAGGATAGAAGGTGCCAAGGTCAGGCAAGATCGACACGTGGATTAGCCTGTCCATGCAGGCAGAGCCCAACAGGGTCAAGCCACCTGGTGGAAGAGCAGGTACAGAGGCCAGGTCCGCAGCACAATTGATCCCAGTTCCATCTCTGAGCACTGACAGATACAGCTCTGGGGACCACAAGCCAGTGGGCTGGGCCCCCAGCTCCACAGTGCCACAGCACCAAGTCCCCAAGTCCCCAGATTAAACCACTGACTCTAGGGACTGAGCATCCTCAAGAGAGGCCCTGGGTGTCCTGACTCTGTTTGAGTCTCCCCGCCCACCCCCAGTAAGATGCTGCCTGAACGGATCCACTGGCGAACATTTGAATAAGAGTTAATGTGAAGGACCCGGAACTCCATACTGATATAAATCTATCCATGGAAATTTTTGTGAGAAGCCGAGTAACTCAAGAGTCTTAAAGTACCCACCCCGCCTTTGAGACTCAATTTAAGATCAATCTGAAAATACTCATTAATCAGACAGACAGTGTTGCTTCAGGGGAGATTTTTGCAGACCACCTTGCCAAGAGCAGGGGTTTATGGACCACACGTCGGGGGAGAAGGGGGTCACGAACACTAATGTCTCACCCCATATGTGCCCCTTGAAAGGAGCCACCCAGGATCAAGTAACTTAAAGTGGGAACGTATCAAGAGTTTGACACAAACAAATCCCAAAGTCCCTCAACCTGTCAGTATCTGTATTGCAAACCATAATGCCCAATGGGGGGGGTGGGGGGGAAAGAGAGAGAGAGAGAGAGAGAGAGAGAGAGAGAGAGAGAAGAAAAGGCCTGCCATAGAGACAGGCTGGGGCAGGGGGTGTGAGGAGCGTGGCAGGAGGGCAAAGGGGCACATTGGTGGTGGGAAAGTGCACTGGTGGAGGGACGGGTGTTGGAACACCGTGTGACTAAAAACCCAACCATGAGCAGCCTTCTAACTCTATGGCACCGTGACTCAATAAAATAAAAATATATATTGCAATCAGGTTTTTATACCTTATATTGTGTATTTCACATGACAAAATCAACTTTTGCCTAAGACAAACCCTCAGATTTGAATAATATAACATTGGTTCACACTTAAAA
>JAJIBD010009812.1:0-25582 GCA_021461705.1 Cryptotis parvus
CAGTGTCAGGACAGAGGTTGTCTTCTACCTCCGAGGACGCCGGAGGACAGATGAAAACTCACGAAGTCTGGTGCAGTTCCAAAAGGCTTTTAATAGTACAAAAGCTCTTCCACAGCACTCCAATATAATGAACAAACTCTAGCTCTGGTCGAACTTAGACCATACAAAAGAGCCTAAGTCTCCCACCAAAGAGAGAGAGGATCTCACCCGAGCTGAGTCCTACCCAGAAGAGAGGAGCAAAAGGCCAACGAGCAAAAAGCCAAAAGCCAAAAGGCTGAGGAGCCAAAAGCAAAAAGCTGAAAGTGAAGAGGTCGAAAGCCAAAAGGTCCAAAGGTGAAGGGGCCTCAAGTCCCCTTATATACACCAAAGTAATCCAAGGGGAGGGTCATGTCAACAAAGAACTCTAAACAGAGTGTAGTGCCACACCCTATTGCAGGTATAAACAAAGGTTATGCCAAGGTCTAATCCTTTCTACCAAGATTATCTCTTATGTAAAACACTGGAGAGAGGGGGCTGGTATCAAGTAATACATCTTAACTTCATGAGCTTCATGTAATCTAGATGGTACCCACAAGGTCCTTCTTATTATTATCTGCACCAGGGTGATTCTGAGTATCTTGTTCTTGTGTACTGAAAGGGTCACACTCGCCTGCTTAAGAGCAAACTAGTATGATCCTTCCTATAGTCTTCTATAGTCTCAGCGTAGCCAGGGTAGTAGTCTCCTGGTAAATTCTAACTGTCCCACTGGTGCTGGGTACGGTAAAAAGGAGCTGTGCCCAATCTAGAAAACATAGAAGTCTTAGTAGATGTATAAGTCAGAAGTTATTCAATCAAAGGTGACTTCTGTAACTGCCACACCCTCTAGCAGTGTTTACATAGAAGAGAGGTCTCATTAGGAATGAACCTTGACTTAAGTAGATTAAGCTGGGAGTGGGCAAAACAACAAAACTCCCAGAATAGCTGCCACCTGTCCTCCAACACTCCCAAGAGCCCCTTGGCTCTATCTAAGACAGCTCACAGGCCAGCAGTGAAGGCCTCAGGTCTTGGCTCAGAGTGTTGTGTGGCTTCCAAACACTTTAGGGTTCCTCAGTGAGTTGTCACCAAAGCCACAGAGCCCAAACGCCAGTGGTAACATCTGACAAGGCCCAGGCTCTCCAAACTCATTTCATAAAAGTCTTGAGAAAGAAAATGACAAGTCACGGCAAGGGCAAGCTCAGGGCAGCGGGTCGCTTGGATTTCAGGAGCTGCACAGCAGGTGTTGGCCGATGGGTTCAAGGCTAAGGCACGTGCCTTGCAGGCTGTTCACCCCGCTTGGAATCCCGACACCACTGAGCGCACCCCCCCCAGCACCACCAGGGGTCACACCTAAGCATAGAGCCAGGAGGAGCCCCGAATCGTGCCGGCTGTGGCCCCTAAACCCAAATATATACATAGGTAGCTGGAGTGACAGAAAAATTATCCAATTTTCAACAACCAAAACTTACAAGTCATGCAAAGAGCCAAAAAGTACGCCTTGGGTGGTGATGTTGGGGAATTGGCGCTCCAATATGTGCTGCGCCCTGCTCAGTCTCTTTATCTACATACACCTGGCTGTAATCAGGTTCATTTCTGGCGGTGCTCAGGGGACCACATGGGATGCCAGGAATCAAACCCGGGTTGGCTGTGCGGCAAGGCAAACGCCCTCCGCGTTGTTCCCCTAACTCAGCTCTTATAAATGCATTCAGCGAACTAAAAGAAACCGCTATTAAAGAAGAAAACTGGGGCGCCGGGCGATAGCCCAGCGGGTAGGGCGTTTGCCTTACACGCGGCTGGCCTGTGCCGCCCGGGTTCGATCCCCGGCATCCCATATGGTCCCTGAGCACCGCCAGGAGTAATTCCTGAGTGCAGAGCCAGGGAGTAACCCCTGAGCATCGCCGGGTGTGACCCAAAAAAGCAAAAAAAAAAAAAAAAAAAAGAAAAAGAAAAACTTAGATGGCAACCGCGCCTCTAGCAGAAAGCTTTGGACGACAACCGTGCCTTATGCAGAAAGCGCAAGTCTCCTGCTTGAGACTCTGGGTTCGAGTCCTGACAGCAGCAGGAAACTTGCAAGACAGAAAAGTGTGGAGGCCAGAGGGATAGTACAGTGGGGAGGGCATTTGCCCTCGCATACAGTGACCTGGGTTCAATCCCGGCATCCCATGTGGTCCCTTGAGCATGGCAAGAGTCATTCCTGAGTGCCAGAGCCAGGAGCAAACCCTGAGCATTGCTGGGTGTGCCCACACACACACACACACACACACACACACACACACACACACACACACAGAAAAGAATAAACAGAAACAGTCCTGATGCCAGAAACCGCAAAGGTCCTGTGTTTCTCCAGCGAAAGCTCAGGGTGCCCTGAGAGGTGAGGCGTGAGGATCAGCACCCAGGTTGTCTGAGCCTGCTCTGCCTGCCCAGCCTCTCCCTGTGCCCGAACCAAGACTTGTTCCCAGCTCTGCGAGTCTGTCCTGCCCGCGGCCTGGGTCCGGCTGCTCCAGCTGCCATGCCAGCGCCTCCCCCACACCAACCCCCGAGCACCCGTCTGGGCCGCGCCTTCCCCTCCATCCCTCCTGGGGAAGTCGAGGGACTGCAGAGGGATCAGTTGACCATAAGCACACTTGAATTTGGTGGATTCTTTTCAAAGGCAAGAGAAATTGGCCCTTAAAAGAAAGACAGAGACAGTCCTTAGGCAGAAGGACACTCACGGAGACGCAGGGGGTGTGGGGGGGGGGCGGGAGCAGGGGGCGCTGGTGTCTGGCTTTAAAATAGCCCAAAGCCAAGAGCCTCTTTGACATCAGCACCAGCGGCCCTAACTCCTTTCAAGAGGAAACAGACTTAAATAGATGCTCCACCAGCAAACGCTTAAGGCCACAGCCTGCGGGGAGCCCTGGGGGGTGGGGGCCTCTGGGAGGCAGGATTGTAAGATTGCCCAGAGAACAGAGAGCAGAGACGGAGCTGGACAGTCTCCCAGAAGTAGGGCGGTGAAGTCACCCAAAGCCTTGCAGTGGCCCTCGGCTAGGGGCAAGGAGGTCATGATGGTGATACATCCTGCCAGCCTGCCAGCCTGCCAGCCTGGGCCCTCAGGACCTCACTGCGCAGTGCCAGAGACCCGAGTGGGCCAGAAAAGGCGCAATAGTGTGCGAGTAGGGTCCTTGCCGTACACGTGACCAACCCGGGCTTGATCCCCAGCACTCCACATGATTCCCCCCCA
The DNA here is from genome assembly GCA_021461705.1 of Cryptotis parvus. Classification (NCBI taxonomy): domain Eukaryota; kingdom Metazoa; phylum Chordata; class Mammalia; order Eulipotyphla; family Soricidae; genus Cryptotis; species Cryptotis parvus. The sequence goes on from JAJIBD010009812.1 coordinate 3,236, forward strand.
AGCCCTGCCAGGAGTGATCCCTGAGCACAGAGCCAGGGAGTGAGCCCTGAGCACAGAGCCAGGAGCGATCCCTGAGCACAGAGCCAGGAGTGAGCAGAGCCAGGGAGTGAGCCCCTGAGCACAGAGCCAGGAGTGAGCCCTGAGCACAGGCCAGGAGCAAGCCCTGAGCACAGAGCCAGGAGCAAGCCCTGAGCACAGAGCCAGGGAGTGATCCCTGAGCACAGAGCCAGGAGTGAGCCCTGAGCACAGAGCCAGGAGTGAGCCCCTGAGCACAGAGCCAGGAGCGATCCCTGAGCACAGAGCCAGGAGTGATCCCTGAGCACAGAGCCAGGAGTGATCCCTGAGCACAGAGCCAGGGAGCAAGCCCTGAGCACAGAGCCAGGAGTGATCCCTGAGCACAGAGCCGAGGAGTGAGCCCTGAGCACAGAGCCAGGAGTGATCGCTGAGCACAGAGCCAGGAGTGATCCCTGAGGCACAGAGCCAGGAGTGAGCCCTGAGCACAGAGCCAGGGAGTGATCCCTGAGCACAGAGCCAGGGAGCAAGCCCTGAGCACAGAGCCAGGGAGTGAGCCCTGAGCACAGAGCCAGGAGTGATCCCTGAGCACAGAGCCAGGAGTGAGCCCTGAGCACAGAGTCAGGAGTGAGCCCTGAGCACAGAGCCAGGGAGCAAGCCCTGAGCACAGAGCCAGGGAGTGATCCCTGAGCACAGAGCCAGGAGTGATCCCTGAGCACAGAGCCAGGGAGTGAGCCCTGAGCACAGAGCGGGGAGTGAGCCCTGAGCACAGAGCCAGGGAGTGAGCCCTGAGCACAGAGCCGGGAGTGAGCCCTGAGGCACAGAGCCAGGAGTGAGCCCTGAGCACAGAGCCAGGAGTGATGCGCTGAGCACAGAGCCAGGAGTGATCCCTGAGCACAGAGCCAGGAGTAATCCCTGAGCACAGAGCCAGGAGTGATCCCTGAGCATAGAGCCAGGGAGTGAGCCCTGAGCACAGAGCCAGGAGTGATCCCTGAGCACAGAGCCAGGAGCAAGCCCTGAGCACAGCTGGGCCTTTTGTTTTGTGGCCCCCCAAACAAAAAACAAGCCAAAATCACCACAAATAGTGTTGAATAAAATGCCTGTTCCTGGATAATAATAACAAGACCTGTTCCTGATTGCCTAAGGCAGGCCAGAGTAACAAGCCCGGCTGCACTCCAGACGCAGGGAGCTTCTCTTTAAAGTTTGACTTGCTGGACTTTTCTAGACCAAAGAAACTGATGAAGAAATAAATGCCCAAAGTTCTATTTCTGACCAGAATGATTTTCTTTCTTCCTCCCCCGCCCCATTTGATCCACTCCCGCAGTGTTCAGGGGCTACTCGCTCAGTGCTTGGGCAGCAGGGATGGGCCCGGCTCACCCTGCAGGCAGGACCCACCCTGGCCCTCCCTCAGCACAACAGCCCCCTTTAAATCTGGCTCCATTCGCCGTAGCAGCTTTCCTGACACTTCTTGGGGCTCTCCTGAAGCTCACGCAGTGTCAGGGGGATCCAGTGCGACCACCCCAGGGGACCGCACCTCCAAGTCTACCCAACTCCTGTCAGAAAATTCCTTTTGCAGGGGCTTTGCCGGCTGTAGGGGTGGGTCGCGACAGGGTTTCTCAAACTAGATGAATGAGAGAATCTTCCAGAAAGCTTTGCTTTGTTTGTTTTTTTTGTTGGGGGCCACACCCAGTAGTGCTCAGGAATCACTCCTGGAGGGACTTGGGGTACTATAGATGGTGCCAGGGATCGAACTAGGCCAGTTACATGCAAGGCAAGAACCCCTGTACTATTTCCCCAGCCTCTTCTAGAAAGCTTTTATAAACATGAGCTTCTCAGGCCACCCCCCTAAGCCGGGGTGATGGTAGGAGGGGGAAGGCAGGATGCAGGATACTGAGTCAAAAAATATAAAGGGGGCTGGAGCGATAGCCCAGTGGGTAGGGCGTTTGCCTTGCAGCGCGCCGCCCATGCCGGCCGGGTTCGATCCCGGCATCCCATATGGTCCCCCGAGCACCGCCAGGAGTGATTCTTGAGTGCAGAGCCAGGAGTAACCCCTGAGCATCGCCGGGTGTGACCCAAAAAAAAAAAAAAAAAAAAAAGAAAAAAAACATATAAAGGGGCCAGAGTTATAGGACAGCAGGAAGGGCATTTGCCTTGCATGTGGCAGACCCTAGTTGATTTCTGACATCCCATATGGTCCCATGAGCACTGCCAGGAGTGATTCCTGAGTATAGAGCCAGGAGCAACCCCTGAGCATCGCCAGGTGTGACCAAAAGGCAAATAAACGAACAAATAAATAAATATCCCTAGTGGCTGGAGAGATGATAAAGGCATTAAGGCACACAGTCAACCCTGTTCAAGCCTAACACATACATTCCCCAATCCCCACCAGGACTGATCCCTGAGTACAGAGCCAGGAATAAGCCCTGAGCACCACCAGGTGTGGCCCCAATACACCAACAGACAACCCCAGATTGTGGGGGTAGGAGTTTCGGCTCTACTGATATCTGGGGCCAGACGCTCTGGGGTTGGGGTGTGCCCTGTGCACTAGCACAGCCCTGGACGCTCCCCACTGGACACCATGTGACCCCACTGCGGGTCACACCAAAGCCTGACTGCAAATCTTGCCCCCCTCCCCGAGAACACAGCCTGCCGCTCTGCGACCACCTGCCTTGAACCGCACAAGTGGCTCAGCACTGGCTTCTGTGACCTCATCTGCTTCCTGGCTCCCCCCTCATACATCCTGCATGTATCACACACATGTGTAGCCTGTGCTGCCTCGGCTACCTCACAACCCGGCTGAGTAAGAGACAAAAAAAAAAAAAAAAACAAAAAGAGACAAAAAAAAAAACAAAAAAAAGAAACCTCAACCCAGACTAGGGGTACGAGGTCGCGGGGTCCCCCACCCATCAGCCAGCTCAGCCCTGCCCTCAGGCCCTCCCTCTCCGGCCCAGCCACTCAGATCATCTTCCTCCTCCACAGAGAAAAAGTGCTCCTTCTTTAGGCACTTGAACCCCGGCGAGCTCAGCCATCTTCCAAGTCGCCACTCAGAAAGGTGAGCAGGGAGCAAGGGCCAAAGCTTGTGCTGCCCCGTGCTGAGTCCCTGGGAGCAAAAGTGCTGCCGGGGAGGCAGCCAGTGGCCCCTGCTTGGACACAGCCCCAGGAGCCGGGGGAGGCAGCCCAGTGGCCCCTGCTTGGACACAGCCCCAGGAGCCGGGGGAGGCAGCCAGTGGCCCCTGCTTGGACACAGCCCCAGGAGCCGGGGGAGGCAGCCCAGTGGCCCCTGCTTGGACCACAGCCCCAGGAGCCGGGGGGGAGGCAGCCCAGTGGCCCCTGCTTGGACACAGCCCCAGGAGCCGGGGGAGGCAGCCAGTGGCCCCTGCTTGGACACAGCCCCAGGAGCCGGGGGAGGCAGCCAGTGGCCCCTGCTTGGACACAGCCCCAGGAGCCGGGGGGAGGCAGCCAGTGGCCCCTGCTTGGACACAGCCCCAGGAGCCGGGGGGGGTAGAGACACGGCAGGGGGAGCCCCGCCAAGCCGGGACCTGCTCCGACTCCTCGGCGGGAAGCTCTGCTCCCCTCGAAGGGCAAGGACGTGAGACCCAGAACACCGGGACCCATGGAGGGATGCCGGGACACAGGTGCAGCCCAGAGTCAGGGGAACTGACCCACAGCAGCTGTGTAGGCTGGTGCATACAGATCCTGCATGCGTCACCACGCGAAACAGAGAGCCCACATACAGTACACACAGCAAGCCCACATGAATCTCACACACAGAGATTCCACACAAACCTCTCACACATAGAGATCCCACATGAATCACACACACACACACAGAGAAATCCCACAAGTCACATATAGACCCCTGCATGTATCACACACACAGAGATCCCATATGTATCACACACAGAGACACCACTTATATCATACACACCCAGATCCCACATGAATCTCACATACGCAGAGATCCCACATGTATCCACAAGCACACAGAGATCCCACATGTATCACAAGCACACAGAGATCACACATGTATCACACACAGAGATTCCACATGTATCACAGAGATTCCACATGTATCACAGACATGCTCAGATCCCACATATGTCACACACAGATCCCACATGAATCTCACACACACACACACAGAGATCCCACATGTATCACACACACACAGATCCCACATAAGTCACATACAGACCCTACAGGATGTTGTGAATCACAGCCCCTGGTTTGCTGTGGTCCCACCTCTAGATCTGCTGCAGATGATCATCTCTTGGTATACTGTAGAGGATAGTCTAGTGGTCTTCTGTAGATCACGGTCTGTCCTGAGTTCTAGGTTACAGCCCTTCCTCCCTGTGTTGTGGGGGGTTACAGCCCCCTTCCCTCCCTGTGTTGTGGGGGGTTACAGCCCCTTCCTCCCTGTGTTGTGGGGGGGTTACAACACCTTCCTCCCTGTGTTGTTGGGGGTTACAGCCCCTTCCTCCCTGTGCTGGGGGGGGGGGGTTACAGCCCCTTCCTCCCTGTGTTGTGGGCGGTTACAGCACCTTCCTCCCTGTGTTGTGGGGGTTACAGCCCCTTCCTCCCTGTGTTCTAGATCTTTGCCCTTTCTGTGTTCTAGGCTACAGCCCCCTCCTGTATTCTAGGCTACAGTTCCCTCCTTTGTTCTAGGATAAGTCCCCCTCCTATTCCAGGCTAAATCCTCTTATTTATATGTTCTAGATCACACCTCTTCCTGTATTCTGGGTCATGATCCCCTGTGTTCCAGATGACAATTCTTGCTATGTTCTAGGTCACCGTCCCTGGCGTGTTCTAGATGACAGCCCTTTCTTGTTCTAAGCTGCAGCCTCTGCCGTGCAGTAGGCCACATCCCTGGTGTGTTCTAGACCACAGTTCTCCCAGTGTTCTAGGTCACATCCCCTGTGTTGTGTGTTCCAGCCCCTGCTGTGTTCTAGATTACAGCATCTCTGCAGCCGCCATCACCATCTTCAGCCTGGGCTTCATCGTCGTGGGGACCCTCTGCGTGTTCCTGTCCTTCAAGAAGAGGCGGGACTATCTGCTCAGGCCCGCATCCATGCTCTACGTCTTTGCAGGTGCGAGGAGACTCCCTTCTGGCTGGGGTGTGATGTTCTGGGGTCCACTAGAACAGCCTCACACTTACCTGGGGACTTACACTCTAGGAAATTGCCAGGTTCCCGGTAGGAGAAAACCGGTTGATGGCTGGCAACAGCCAGTGCAGGGGGGGCACGTATCACTAACACAAATTCACATGAACTCAGGGGCAGGAGAGAGAAGTACAGCGGGTAGGGCACGTGCCTCCCTGGGTTTGGTTCCCATCACCCTGAGCGCCAGCAGGAGTAATTCCTGAGTGTAGAGCTGGTAGTAACTGCTGAGCATTGTCGGGGTGACACCTCCCCCACCCACACACAATTTATGTGAACTCAGAATTATGGCAGCCGGGGAAAGAGAGCTCTGTCCCTCCTGGGGGTCACAGGTTCTTGGCTAGAAACTGAGGGTTGGGGCTGGAGCCATAGTACAATGAGGAAGGTGTTTGCCTTGCACACGGCTGAGCAGGGTTTGATCACCGGCATCCTATATGGTCCCCGAACATCACCAGGAGTAATTTCTGAGTGCAGATGTGGAGTAACTCCTGAGCATTGCCTAGTGTGATGCAAAAAGTGAGAGAGAGGGAGAGGAAGAGAGAGGAGAGAGAGAGAGGAGAGAGAGAAAGAGAGAGAGAGAGAGAGAGGCGAGAGAGAGCGAGAGAGGGAGAGAGAGGGTGAGAGAGAGCGGAGAGAGAGAGGGAGAGAGAGGGGCGAGAGGAGAGCGAGAGAGAGAGGGAGAGAGAGGGTGAGAGAGAGCGAGAGAGAGAGAGAGAGAGAGAGGAGAGAGAGTGGGAGAGAGAAAGAGAGGGAGAGAGAGGCGAGAGAGAGCGAGGAGAGAAAGAGGGAGAGAGAGGGAGAGAGAGGGAGAGAGAGTGGGAGAGAGAAAGAGAGAGAGAGGGAGAGAGAGAGGGCAAGAGAGAGCGAGAGAGAGAGGCGAGAGAGCTAGAGGAGAAAGAGGGAGAGAGAAAGGGAGAGTGGGAGAGAGAAAGAGAGGGGAGAGAGGGTGAGAGAGGGGGAGAGAGAGGGCGAGAGAGAGAGCAGAGAGAGGGAGAGGGAGAGAGCGAGAGAGAGACAGAGAGAGGGAGAGAGAGGGGGAGAGAGAGAGGGAGAGAGGAAGAAAGGGAGAGGGAGAGAGTGGGAGAGAGAGGGAGAGAGAGGAGAGGGAGAGAGGGTGAGAGAGGGGGGAGAGAGGGTGTGAGAGAGCGAGAGAGAGAGGGAGAGAGAGAGAGAGAGGGAGAGGAAGAGGGAGAGAGGGAGAGAGCGAGAGGGAGAGAGAGGGGGAGAGAGAGAGGAGAGAGAGGAAGAAAGGGAGAGAGAGAGAGGGAGAGAGGGAGAGAGAGAGAGAGAGAGAGAGAGGAGAGAGAGAGGCTGAGGTTTCAGCAGTTTGGCTCCAGTCTTGCTCCCCACCTTTCCCTCACACTCCAGAAGACCCCCATGGGGTCCCTGAGACTCTGGCGGGCCCCCAGGTCTCTGCATCTTCGTCTCCATGGAGATGATAGGGCAGTCGGTGAAGCGCATGACCAGCAGTGTGGACACTGCCCAGCTCGGGTCCAGCACAACTACTCCTGGTCTGGCCTGCGCCTGTGCCTCCTTCGTCCTCCTGGCCCTGGGCGGGCTGACACTCCTGCTGGCCTCCCTGCCGCGCATGCCCCGGACCCCCTGGGAATCCTGCATGGACGCCGTGCTCGAGCACTAGCCCAGAATGTTCCAGAAAGGTGGCAGCTCCCCTCCGGGCTTTCCTGTCTGCTCCATCCATGACAACTTTTGGGTCCCCAAAAGGGGAGGTGGGAGGGAGGTGGCCCCAGCTGGGTCTGAGTGCCCGCGGTGCCCACTATGCCACAGCACGCCCCGTGCGCCGCCCGCATCTCCTTCCTGGGACAAGAGCCCCGATCCTGAGCCCGCGTCCCCATCCGTCCATCTTGGTGCCCTGAGCGCCGCTGGCCTGGTGGCCTGGGCTGTGCTCCGCAATAAACGCGCTGGGAAACTTCGCACGTTCCTCCAGTCTTGTTTGGAAATTGCTGCGCTACTCGGGGAGCCGAGGGCAGGGAGCACAGGACAATGGAGTAGGTCCCAGGAGGTGGGGGGGGGGGCCAGTTCCGGGCTCCGGCAGGGATCCCGGTTTTCTTGGAGGATGCAGAAACTGAGAACGCCTGAGATAAAATGGGATTCTCCCTGCCGCAGCCCAAAGTGGCACAGAGGCTGGTGTCTGGTGCCGGGGTGGGTCCCTGGAGCTCGCAGTGTTTGCGGACCGGATGCGGCACTGTGGCCCATAAAGCCGCCCAGTTCCCGTTTCCCCTACACAAAGGAGGCAGAGCCGAAGGTCCAAGACAAAATTTCCCCGCTTCTGAGGCAAGTCCCCTGGTGCTTTGCAGAGAGGCCTCGGCTCACATTTGGGTTCAGTGACAGAACCGGCAGCAACGACCCCGGGGTCTCACCTGGTGCCTTTGCAGGGAGGCCCGGGGAGAGCTCGGCCCGGCCAGGGGTGCCGCTTGTTTCAGAGAAGATACAAGCCACAGCTCCCAGACAACTCAATGACCTCCCCAGTGGGTTTAAACTGACGAAGGGGAATATACCAACCATTCTGCCCAAATTGCGCGGCAGGTGAGTCTGCGAGCAGGAGGTGCTCAAGGCGGCAGCATCTCTCAAAGCTGGCGTCACCATGGTGAACTGTCAAATGCCAGCTTGGCACGGGCGGTGGGAAGACATAAATATGCCTGAATACTAAAGCTGTGTGGGGCTGCCCCGTCACTCCTTCCCGGGTGACATCTGGCCGCGTGGCTTGGGTGGGGAGAGGGACGTGTTTTAAGGTCACTTCCTGTGTGGACGCTGCGAGCCAGCTCTGGGCAGAGGCCCGCAGGAATCAAAGGTCCAGGGTTGGCGCCCTCTTTCCAGGCCTGAGGCTCCCCTCTGCTGTCTGGCAGCTCACAAGCTTCTAAGAACAGGAGAAAAACTGGTAACGGAGGTGGACGGTCTAATCATAGGTCCGTGGAGGGGTGTGGGGGCAGGGGCCCTGGTCCCAGCTGTGGAGTATGGAAGGTGGAATTTAATCCTGAATAACAAGCAGAAACCGCCTCGCCTCACCCCTCAAAAGACTGGAGGCTGGGATCTGAGGGCTGGGGGATAATGGGGATAATGGGGGCACCACCCGGAAGAGCCGAGAGTGACTAGATTCAGTCTGCCAGGTGCAGCGTGCAGGGGTGAGCCTCGAGGCCAGGGAGCCCGCAAGTCCAGGCAAGAATTTCAGGATGTCGCTGGAAAGCATCCGGGGCTTCTCCCAAGAGGAGCAGGGTCAGATGTGCTCTGGCGAGGGCGGCGCGCCCAGCACGGGGCTGTTGGGTGGGAAGTGAGCGTCCTGTCCGGTAGGAGCTGGTCTGCCCCGAGGTCCAGGACTGAGGCGGCAGAGCCCACGTCAGCTGCAGGTGGGGCGTTTGGCTCCAACCATGTCCAGGACATGCTGGACATGTCCTGGACATGGGCCCAGGTATGCTGATCCAGAGACAGACATGGGGCAGAGCTGCTACTGGCTCTCACTGTGCCCAGCCACTCATGAGGCGCCCAGGAGGGAATGGCAGGTTCTAGCCCTGGCCCGCCACCCCAGCAGAGCCTCACAACAAGCCAGACGACCCCCACTCCATGAGGACCTCCATTTTCCACATCCAGACTTCCCCCTCGTCAGAACTCCACCCAGCAAACCAGCCTATCACAGCCCGGCTCATCGAGATTCACCCTGCTGCAGTCTTTTTTTAATCCGGCTCAGAGCCTCACAACAAGCCAGATGACTCCCCACTCCATGAGGACCTCCATTTTCCACATCCGGACTTCCCTCTCATCAGAACTCCACCCAGTAGACCAGCCTATCACAGCCCGGCTCATCCAGATCCACCCTGCTGCAGTCTTTTTTAATTCGGCCCAGGTATGCTGATCCAGAGACAGACATGGGGCAGAGCTGCTACTGGCTCTCACTGTGCCCAGCCGTTCCTGAGGTGCCGGGAGGGATGGCAGGTTCTAGCCCTGGCCCGCCACCCCAGCAGAGCCTCACAACAAGCCAGATGACCCCCCACTCCATGAGGACCTCCATTTTCCACATCCGGACTTCCCCCTCGTCAGAACTCCACCCAGCAAAACCAGCCTATCACAGCCTGGCTCGGCGTGGCCCCAAGCAGCCATGCGGTTCATCAATAAATGCTGGATTTTGAGATGACTACAAGAGTATGCTACCTGCACGGCAGAGCCTGGCAAGCTACCCGTGTCGTATTTGATATGCCAGATACCAGTAACAATTATAGACCTCATTCCCATGACCTGATGGAATGGTTTGAGGGTCTTTATGTTCCTGGAGCAAGCAGGTACCCTTGGGCTCTACTTGCATGAGACAGGTCATATGGAGATGTTAGTGGTGCCTGCTCGAGCAAATCGATGATGAACGGGAAGACAGTGATACAGTGATGTCCAGGACAAACACATCTTGCTGCCTGTCGCCGCCCTCCGAGGGCTCCAGCTGGCGCTTCCACCTTCATGCATGAATCTCTGATACAGAATTTTCCCCCTTGCACTTTGGATGGTGACATCTTCCCACCTTCAAGCTAACACCATTCTCAGAGACATGCTTCCAGGAGTGCCAGTATGGCAGAGAAGGGAAGTGTTGGGAGATATGTGGTGCCCCCCACTCCCCACACCCCCAGCTGGGTCACACCACGCAGCGCAGGAGCCCTCTCCACCACGCTCTTCCCGGAGTATTAGGGATATCCCGGCAGTGCTTGGGCCACGCCCAGCCTGTGAGTAACGTGGGGGTTGTTCCTGAGGCGGGAGCCTCAGGGTCAAAGCTGTTGAATAGAGGCTCTTGGCCGTCAATCCCGTTATTTTCTCTGAAGAACACTTTCCGTTCCCAAATCCAGAGCATCTGACTCCAAGAAATCCGGGCACCTGGTTTGCAGATGAAGTCGCTTCCACGGATCACCAAGCTAAGTCCTCCCTTGGGGAGGTGGACTGTCCACGTACTTAATGGGTTGGCTGGGCTTATGGTGCCATCAAGATGTCCAGCACGAGTGGAAGGACATGGGACACCTCCTGGGATGTGCAGGGCATGGGGCAGGGTTCCACACCCCCAAGGCAGACACAGAGAATCATTCCTCCCACACACCAGGGCCTGGTTCAGGGCAATTTTCGGCACAGCCACCCTTTGGGGCCAAGGAGACTGGGATAGGTTGGGTGGGAGGTAATTGAATGGTGGGAAACCGTCACAGCCGCATGCAAACTATTCTAAGCTAGGTGGGTTTTTTTTTTTTTTTTTTTTTTTTGCTTTTTTGGGTCACACCTGGAGATGCTCAGGGGTTACTTCTGTCTCTGCACTAAGGAATTACTCCTGGCGGTGCTTGGGGACCATATGGGATGCCGGGATTGAACCCAGGCCGGCATGGGCCGGCAGTGTGCAAGGCAAATGCCCTACTGCTGGGCTATCGCTCCGGCCCCTAGGTGGTTTTTTTTTTTTTTTTTTTGGGGGTCACACTCAGCAATGCTCAGGGGGTTACTCCTGGCTCTGCACTCAGGAATTACTCTGGTGGTGCTCGGGGACCAAATGGGATGCCAGAGATTGAACCCGGCTCAGGTGTGTGCAAGGTAAATGCCCTCCCTGCTGTACTATTGCTCCGGCCCTTAAGCTAGGTTTCTGAGCCCTAAAGACCTTCTGAACCTACAGGTCCAGTACTGCCCAGGGACCTGGTGAGACCAGCTCTTCAGGATCCTTTTTTGTTTTTTTTTTAAAGACCTGTGTTGAATGACAATTTACAAAGGGCCCATTTCCTCGCCCACCTAAGATCCTTACAGGCTCGGGAGAATACTTTGGGCCTCTGGACCATTGCAACTACCTAAATCTCTAAGGGCAAGTTGGAAATTTCTGGAAATGCAGTCACCATGTTACCCATAAATACCCTTCCTTTACTGTAAATCTCCTCTGGGTCCCGCCGATGGGGCAAAGGCGCAGACAGCGGGAGACACACAAGCACCGAGGCCACGTTATTAAAAGGCGTTTTATTATAAATACATTTTAGTTGGAGCAGTAAAATACATTTGTGTTACCATGAATCTCTGAAAAACAAAAGAATTTCACTGAAAGCTTGATGATCACATTGTAAGAGCTGTAGGCCCCAAACTGAAAACTAGTTCTAAGGGACCAAAGTACCTACAGTCATTCCATAACTAAATTTCAGGAAAAAAAAAAAAAGGGGGAGACCATAAAAAAAAGAAGAAAGGAAAGGAAAAATAGAAACTGAAAATACCCTACAGTGGCTTCAGGGTTGTTTTATGGTACAGAATCATTTTCACTTGGAAGGATAGACTCTAGGTGTTCGATCCCCCGGAGGAGGGTCACAGACCCACACACACACCTGCGGCGCACACACACACACACTTGTTGCCATTTTGCATAAAATTTAGGTGACCATATGCCGGGGCCTTGGGGGAGGCGGTGACGGATCGATCCGGCTTTATGGAGCCGCCTGTGGAAGACTTGTCGGGCAGCCCCCGTCTGAGCCTGTGACTGATGGCAGCCGAACCCATTTAGGTCAGAACCGTATTTATGAAGCATCAACAAACAAAAACAAACCACCCACCTGTGTCACTCATGACGGGCCCCTTTCGTCAATGCGAACCCCGTTACCTTTTATGGCTTAGAGGTATTTTCATCGGCGCGTTTGCCCAGGGTCCGATGCCTGCGGAGACGCAGCACCTTCCCAGGGCTTCAAAGTATCAGGTCAGCTGACTGGCACAGTAAGCGGATACAGTACGACGTCACACAGGGGAGAGTATTCTCAGAGGGAACTGACGGCCGGGACCTCACCCCGAGGCCAGGGAGAAAATGGGCTTCGCCCAGGAGGTGTCGTGCAATGCAAAGCGTCCGTCCACTCACAGGGAGCTGCCCCGAGTGGGACCCTGTCTGCACACACCAACAGCTCCACCAGCTGCTCCCAGGCCTGCCCTGCAGGAAGTGGTGAGGATTAAGAATTCCAAAGCTCTCTTTCCAGGACTGTTTGCCTGCACTCATCCTCCATTAAACAGATTCCCTTTAGCTTTCGAGTTTCTCAGGGCATTCAAAGCCAAACTGAGAACCAGAGGCAGCGCCAGTTTCCCTCTGGGGCACAGTCGGGGCGCCAACAAGGACGCAGACCCGTCACAGGCAGTGACTTTCTCAGAAAGAACTGGCTTGTGCACGAGCACCTGCGGCCTACGAGGGGCATGCTGGGGAGAGCCCTGGACGGCTCTGCAAACCGAGAACAGAGCTGTTCAGAAGGCAGCTGAGCAGCAGAGAACTGCTCATTCCCTGCTACACACAAGCCTTTAGGGTCCCCCAGGCCAAGAACCCACCATACTGTGAACCTGAGAAAAACATCATTTGAAAAGCAAATCCTATTGCCCCCACCACCCTCCCACCCCCACAACTAGGACTACAGTATTTGAGGATTACGGCCGGTGCGTTTTCAGGGCGCTGATGGCTTCCTTCCACCATGCTGGCTCTGCAGGGAGGGCTAGCGAGACTGACCCCAGGCACTGCCAACAGATGCTTCTGAGCCCCAGCAGTGGTTGATGCAAACACATCAAAGCGCCCTGGAAGGAAAGAGAGCCTGGCCCTGTTGCGCCCCAGCAGCCTTTGGGGGTAGGCGCGGGACCGAGTTGGGTAGGGGCAGCAATAGTCCACGGTGCTCCTTGGTCCAGGAACACCCCATTCATGGCTCCGACATGAGAACATGGTTCAGAGCAGTTCTCCCAGCAGGAACTGGGGCTGAGACCACTAGACTCTCCCTGTCTTGAGGGCACGGGGCATGTGCCAACTGCCGCACGGGGGACCAGCCTCAGCCGCTGCCTGGGAACTCCCTGTTTCCATCCAGCTCATCTGAACCCGGCTGAGGTTTGAGAGCCATGGCTCTGTCCTGCTCATAGTTTGAAAACCTTCCCAGCGGGCAGGTTTTGTCAACGCATCCTCTCTGGAACATCCGTTGTGTTGGAATCCACGCAACTTACCACCCTTTTCCCTTTTCAAACTTAGGAAAAGAATGGGAAAATTAAAAAAAAATCATTTTTGAAACAATCAACTCTTTGAAAGTAGTAATATTGATTTTCCCTCTTATAAATAGTCCTAAGGCAGGCAGTCACATGCTAGTATGCAAAAATAAAGGGTCGGGAGACGAGACCTCCTATAAGAGGTGTAGAAATCACCAGACTCCCGCCAAGAACATAATGAAGATTCCCTAATATTGTTCCATGAACTCATAGAATTATATAAAACTTACTATGCTTTATGCTTAATATCTGTATCAAAATAAAAGTCTCTGTTGAACAAATTGCAAATAAAATCTGGCCTAATAGTCTGAAAGTAGAAGTACATGAATGTCTCTGGGTTTTTCTTCTTAATACCCAGTTTTTAAGGAAAGCTTTAGGTTCTTTGTGAGTTTCTGGGTTTAGGCCTTCACCACAGCTCACACCACTGAGTTTAGGTTCTTCTGTTAGGTATCTTCCTTTGACAGAGTAAGAAACTCCTGTAACCGTCTCCTTAGGTAAATGCCAAAGCAGGTATTTTCAGTCATCAAACTTTTCAATGTTATACCCATTTTTACCTTTTACTGTTTGATCTGATCTTCTAACTAACCCTGTCATTCGAACTCTTCTGTAATATATTAAATGTTTTTAAGAGTCACACCTTGTAACAGTGGCCTAGTAAATGCTAATTAGACAGGTAGGACCATTGTGAATTGAATGGTTTCACAAGTAAGCCTTGGCAAATAAACATCTGACTTCAAGTGGATGGGAAAATTGAGATGTTAATAGAATGAGCACTTTGAAAGCTAATGTGTTACTTGCCCTTTCATGATGCCTTTATAATACATGATGGACATCACTAGGGGATATTTTGAATGAGAAATTATAGGACATTATCCATTATCCATTATTACTAATTGCTAGGGAGTCTGTGGATCTGATGGCAAAGACAGAAAACAAAATCAGACCATTTACTTGAGATTTAGGTAGGAAGACATTTTGGAAACAGCGGGTATTCATATGTTAAGGGATTGGTTAGCAAGAAATAATGGCTCCTAAGTAAAAAAAAAAAAATAAGACAAATTACTACCTTTGAGGAGCAAGGGGGGAAGGAATGGATGATAGCCTAAATACCATTCTAAAGCAGCAATTTGTACCTGTTGGCTTAATTAAAGTTTAAATCTTTATTTTTATAGACTTTTCCTGGGATCTTAGTTTTAAAACAACTCCAATATGAAACAGTGCTAGCTAAGTATATCAGGTATCTCTTTTTAAATGACTATTTCAGTAAATTTCATTTTCTTAGTAACAATAGTTGAAATCTAAAATTTATTTTCAAATTGCTTTTTCACACCTGGACTCTTGGCCAAGGTGGCTAGAGAACATTATATTTATAGCTTTGCTCTTGAGATGTATATACAGGGAACATATTAAACATGTAAAATTAACTACACTAGAACAAGATACTCTATACTAATGATCTCAAAGTTAGGAAATCCAGTTCGCTTTCTCAGCAACTTCAAAGCCTCCATAAACAAGGAAACTAGTTTCACAAATAGGTCTTGGAGATGGCTCTGTTGAATTAGTTAATGCTTATTCAGTGGGAATTCTGTTGAAATGACTTATTCTGCAGTTCTCTGAACGGAAAAAAGACCAGTTGATATTTACACCCAATCTGAACTGAATCTAGAAATCTCTTACGCGAACCCCCACACAACCCTGCTTGTTATTTCACAAAGACAAAACGACCATCCAAGGAAAGGAAAGTGAAGGTCATGTTAGCTTAAGCGGTCAATAATTAACTACTGATTCATCAAAAAACAAAGCACTACCAGCAACAATTTGGAGAAGCAGATCCCAAAGGGCAACCCAGGCCTTTTGAGCATGCCCGGAGCACATCTTGGGGCACCTCTGAATAAGGTTCCTCGTAGCTGAACAAAAACCCATTTTTAGATGAGGACCCAAAAATGAACATGTATATGCTACAAATTTTTTCTCCTCTCTCTCTCCTCTCTCTCTCTCTCTCTCTCTCTCTCTCTCTCTCTCTCTCTCTCTCTCCCCCCCCCCAAAGAATTTTGGGTGAAAAAGAAAATCTCCAGTTAGCACTGAAATTAAAAAAGAGAAATGAATAAAAAATCGTGCTGGCAAGAAAAAGCAAACGTCAGAGGGAGAGAACAAAGAAGGGAAAAGCCATCAGGGAACAATTAACCTCACTTAGAAGAAATCTGTTCTGAAAGAAAAGGAAGTTGGTGGTACTTGGTATTATCCAAGAGCTAACAGAGGTCAAAGAAACCCAGCTGTACCCCCTGCTCAACCTAGGAGTGGAGAAATGTTATTCTGTAACTCTGATGTGTGCGGGTCTGCCCAGACCACTCAAAGACCTCCGCCTGCAGGCGGCAGAACCAAAGCCTGCCTCAGAGAGCGGAAGCCGCAGAGAGCCTTGTAGTACCCTGTGCTCAGATGCAGTGACATGATTTCAGGCAGCAGTAACACACGTTAGGAAGGTTGAGAAGACAGAGGGAAGCGGCTCTGAGGCAGAGTCTAAGCTTGTTAGAGATGGAAACTTGGGCCAGCCAGAACCTGGTGGAAGCAGATGGAAACACCCATCTCTGGCTGGCTGCAGAACGGAAGAGGACCCGTAAGAAGCTCCAATGTTGTTTCAAATAATTAACTGGAAGGGACAGGGAGATGTCACACTGGCTCAGTTTCCATAAGCAAACACGTCTCTCAAACGCTGACGACGCATTGCTATGGGGCGGGGGGAGGCTTAGGACCTCTTTCAATTTAACTTCAAAACGAATTCAGGTTCAAGTATAAGAAGCAGACAAATCAGGCAATGACTATGTCATCACAGGGTCAAGTGGAAGACAGATAGGGCGGTTCAAGATCTGGTTTCCTGACTGGATCAAGAAATCGGGCAGCTGGGGCTGGAGCGATAGTCCAGCGGGTAGGGGCGTCTGCCTTGCACGCGGCCAGCCCGGGTTCGATCCCCGGCATCCCATATGGTCCCCGAGCACGGCCAGGAGTAATTCCTGAGTGCAGAGCCAGGAGTAACCCCTGAGCATCGCGGGTGTGACCAAAAAAAAAAAAAAAAAAAAAAGATCTGGGGCTGGAGCGATAGCCCAGCGGGTAGGGCATTTGCCTTGCACGTGGCCGGCCTGTGCTGGCCCGGGTTCGATCCCCGGCATCCCATATGGTCCCCCGAGCACCGCCAGGAGTAATTCCCAGTGCAGAACCAGGAGTAACCCCTGAGCGTCGCTGGGTGTGACCCCCAAAAAAAAGATTTAAAAGAAATCGGAATGGGTACCCAGCCCATGTGGTTCATCCTGTGGACTTCCAGGGGTAGACGCATGTTGGGTGAGTAAAGTATGTTTCCTGACGGGGGAAGACCTCGTTTCCTTTTGAGTTATGTCCCGGAGTCTGGTCACAGAGTATGGGGAAACCTGGCTTACGGCCAACGACGCGGCTTCTTTCTTTGTGCAAAACTAGAAAGTGTGATGGCCTGTCATCCCAGGGAGATTACCCGCGGCTCAGCCATGACTCTGCTGCCTTCTGGGATGTGTGGGCCCAGGACACCTGTCTGTCCTCCGTGGCCCCACAGCTGATCACACAGGCCTGTAACAGCTGCTTTCAGCCCTGCAGCTGGCTGACCTCTAACCGCATTCTCTAGAGGGAGGGAGGGTCCCCGATGCCCGGAGCAGGCCAATCCCGAAGAACTCCTGCTCAGAGCTTCCAGCAGCTGTTCTGTAGCCCGCTTTTCCCTGAGTCAAACGAGCACAGGCCGACTGTTTCCAACACAGCTCTCCAGGAAGACGCTGCTGGACAGACCGTGGGGCCCTACGAGAACATGCACTGGCGGAGCTTCCCGACCTCGTCTGACTTTACTCGAGGCCATGTTGAGGTTTCGGGTCTCTCTGAAGTATGGAATCAGTATTGCTAGATCCCGAGGGCAGGAAGGACCTGGTTGTTTCCCAGCAGTTACAAGACTAGGTGGTAATTTTCAAGAGGGCAAATGCTGACGGCTGGATTTCACCAAAGTCCATTTGAAACCGTTCCTAGACCACAGAATAGTTAAGAAAGCCACTGAAATTTTATGTTTTGTACAAGTTCGGTGAGGTTATTTCAGAAGACATGAAAACAAGGGTAGATTTTTTGGTTTTTTGCCCCAGATTTGAATAGATCTTGACATTCTTTTTTCTTCGGAGTTCATCATGTTCCTCAAACAATAAGTTAGCTAAATATCTGAATTGTCATGAATAACGTCACATTTTAATGTGAGCATCAAATAAGGTACCAAAACTATACCAGAGGAAGAGGGGAAATAAAAAAATCTTTAAAGCGGCACAATTGTTTATACCACTGGAGGGGGCGGGATGGAAGGAGCCAGATTACAAACATTTATACATGCATAGTGAGGGGGAAAAGATTTGACTAAATTCACGCATTTTTTAAAATAGTTATCAAGTCTACTAAGCACCAACAATCCTAAAAGTTTTTCAGCTTCATGATTTGTTAAAAAAAAAAAAAAAAAGAAAAAAGAAAGAAACACTATCAAATTAATGTTGGAAACAAGCCAGAAGTGGGGCTTGTCCCAAAGCTTCACGGAGGCCGTGAGGCCCAGAGGTCTCTGCTCTGCACTGGGCCCGGCCTCTGCCCAGCCCCCGGGAGCGGAGTGACCGCCAGGGTGTCACATTTGCTCTAAAACTACAAAAGTTTTAGAATGCAGCATCCTATCACCAAAAATAACAGCTGATAAAACTTAAAGTATTTAGAAGATGCTGCCCCTTTATTTTAAAAAATTTTAAAATGAATTTAAGCAAAAATAACATACATTTGTACATCAACTGGCCATTTCTGGTACAGAAACCCAGCGAACGGTAATATTATTGAATAAATGTAAATGCTACTTACAATTTTTTTCTTTTAAATACATTTTAGACAAACTTTTTTTCTTGTTTTTTCATAGTTGCACAATTAACCTCTTAGCTGCTAGCTTGATGCAAACATATGTAACAATACACAAATTTAAAAATATTTTTATTCTACATAAAAGCTGTTCAAAATTCCATCACGTTGAAAATGCAAAATAATGGAATATACTCTTAAAAAATTAGTTGCAAGACTAGCAGCGAAGCAATTAAGTGAGAACATATTTAATACGAAAAACAAAGGGAAGGACGGAGCATCTACAGGTGAGGTCCAACTATCTTAATTCTATGGATACAAACAGAAATGAAAACATTCTCCCTGGAGAAAATAAAAGGGGAAAAGAAAAGAAAAGAAAAGATAATAAAAGAAAAAGAAAAGAAAAGAAAAAGAAGGAAAGAAGGAAGGAAAGAAAGAAAGAAAGAAAGAAGTGATCATTTAAAATAGGAGTAGAAGCCGCTGCCGCCGGAAGCGCTGCCCAGGCTGAGTTCCTGGAACAGGGACAGTGGGTCGCTGCTCTTCTTAGCCTGCTCGGGTGGGGGGGCCTGGGCTTGGGGGGCGCCGCGCAGGGCGCTGGCGTAGGACATGGCTGGCTTGCCCGCGCCCGCTCTGCTGGCTGCTGCTGGCCGACTCTGCCAGCTGCTTGTTGGGCATGAGCGGGGAACTGGCCCAGGCGCTGCAGCACGTTATAGTTGAAGGGACTGGCCACGTCCAGCGTCTCGGACTTCAGCGGATCCTCGGCGGGTTTGACAGTCTTGGGCGGAGCTAGAAGCAGAGAACAGCAATATGGATTGGACCAGGGCTGGCTGGCCAGGGACGCCCTCCCGTGGCACCAATGTGGGTTCTCCACGACCAGCAACGCGGTGACAAGGACAGCTATCAGGCTGCCTGCAACAAACCGTGTCGCCCGGTGCAGGAAGCTGACCTTAGAAACGTGTGCTGGGCTGGAGCAATAGTCCAGCAGGCCTTGCACGTGGTCGACCTGGGTTCGATCCAGGCACCCCATATGGTCCCAAGCACCACCAGGAGTAATTTCTTTTTCTTTTTATTACCTTCTTTTGGGGTCTCGCCCAGCAATGCTCAGGGGTTACTCCTGGCTCTACACTCAGGAATTACTCCTGGCACTGTGTGGGGACCGGAATGCCGGGGGATCGAACCCATGTCGGCCGCATGCAAGGCAAATGCCCTCTCCGCTGTGCTATTGCTCCTGGCCCACCAGGAGTAATTTCTGAGTGCAGAGTCAGGGGTAACCCTTGAGCATCGTAGGATGTGACTCCTTGCTCTACTGATGCTCCGTCCCAGTCTGAGATGGAAAGAGTTCGGGATTAGTAGCGCATGAGGGAGGCCCAGGTTTGATCCTCAGTACCAGATCCCCAGGCACTGATAAATCACAAACAACTATAGCCTGGGGGTGCCATTCGCTAAGTCCCTGACTGGTACCCGGGATGCCCAGGACTGATCACAGCGGGAGGGAAGCAAACTCTGGAAGCCGGCACCCTTCTCTCCTCTCCTCCTCTGCCCTTCTCTCCTCTCCTCCTCTGCCCTCCATCTCTTGGTCCACACCTGGGCTGGCCGCACTCAAGGCAGGTGCCTCAGGCCATCCCTCTCTCTGACCCTTCCCAAGGCCTTCTAGAAGCTGACTCCCAGCCACCCTGGACGCTGCGCCAGCAGCACAGGCGGTGTTCCGTGGCCTTTGCTTCCAGGCTCTCAAGCGTTTAATGACCACAGTACTGGATTATACTCAGAGTCAGATTCATCGAAGATAGCAACAAGAGAAAAGGAAACCACCCATTTATAGTCCCACATCCCCACCTAACAGGCCTCGGTATATATATGTTTTTTTTTTCTATGACATATCATGCGGAAAATGTTCTAAGTTCTTTAAATAACTCTTCATTTCAGATGTGGGCTATCATTTTTTGACTTCTGTAGGCTATGATGTGGTTATACAAAAATCTCTATGTTCCTGACTATTCCCTAAGGACAAACGTCTGGAAGTCTAAGGATTGGGTCCCTGGGTGCCTGCGCAACCCAAGATGCTAACCGTGGGCAAACGTCCCTGCAGGAAGACAGGGTTCAATCACACCTGGCGGGTGTTTGCCCAGTTCCCCACAACCCCAATCCTGGAAGTAACTGTGTTTCTAACTCATCTCTTTTCTTTTCATAAGTATCTTGCGAATGATCAAATTCTCTGATTATTCATGTTTAAATACAAATTCTCCTGTGTTTTTTACTTACTACAACAGGATACAACAACGTGTCTCAAAGCTAAGAAGGAAATACTAATTTCGTATTTGTGGAAAAGACACCACCAGTGACGTATGCTTGGGGGTACTAGGTCAAGAATTTTATACCTTATCAGGTACAAAATTATTATTAGGTGAGCTGCATTTTCATTGATTTTGGCTACAAGCTACCCTACAATTTTGAAGGGGATGCTGGAGAGATTCTCACAGGGCTGCTGGAGAGATCCTCACACGCTGCATGTGGGGACCTGGACTCAATCCCGGCACCACACGCTCCTCCCCAAACACGGGGCTGGGAGCAGCCCTGAGTACTGCTAGGTGTGGTTCAAAAAAACCAAAATAAACATTTTTTTTTTTTTGGGGGGTCACACCAGCGATGCTCAGGGGGTTACTCCTGGCTCTGCACTCAGGAATTACTCCTGGCGGTGCTCTCGGGGACCATATGGAATGCCGGGGATAGAATCCAGTCCGGCACAGCCGGCCGCGTGCAAGGCAAACGCCCTACCTGCTGGGCTATCGCTCCAGCCCCAAAATAAACATTTTTTAAAAGGAGAATAAAATACATTAAAAATTTAGATGGGGAAAGTACAGAGCTAGCACATCAGGTAGGGATCTCGCTTGCGCCTGGTTGACCCAGTTTCGATCCCGAGCACTGCCAAGAGTCAGGAGAAAGCCCTGAGCTGCGTGTGCTCCACCCTCCTACCCTGCCCAAAAGGGAAAAAATGATAGCACTAAAATAAACAACAACAACAAAAAGAAACATTTTATCACTGGTCTCTAACTCAGATGATTCTCCAGGAACACAAGCAAAATAATCACAGAGAGCCAGAGACAGTACTGTGGGTGAGGCACTTGTCTCAAGCGTAGCCAACAAGATTCCAATACCTGGCAACCGGGTGGTGCCCTCCAAGGAGCAGAGAACCAGGCGGAAGCCCTGAGTGTGGTTGGGTGTGGCTCAAAAACAAACGAGGAGGGGCTGGAGTGATAGCACAGTGGGGAGGGGCAGTTTCCTTGCATGGGCCGACTCGGTCCAATCTCTGGCATCCCATATGGTCCCCTGAGCACCTCCAGGAATAATTCCTGAGTGCAGAGCCAGTAGTAATTCCTGAGCATCGTGAATGAATGAATGAATGATGAATGAATGAATAAGTGCTTGTCTGCACATAGTTCATGTTACAGAACAATGGATTCATATTCTATTATTTTTTTCTTTTGCTTTTTCGTCACACCAGCGATGCTCAGGGTTACTCCGACCTGTACTCAGGAATTCTCCCTGGCGGTGCTCGGGGGGACCATATGGGTTGCCGGATTGAACCCAAGCTGGCACAGCCGGCGCGCGCAAGACAAGCGCCACCGCTGGGCTATCGCCCGCCCTCATATTCTATTATTATTATTATTTTTTATTATTTTGCTTTTTGGGTCACACTCGGCGATGCTCAGGGGTTACTCCTGGCTCTGCACTCAGGAATTACTCCTGGCGGTGCTTGGGGACCATATGGGATGCCGAGGATCGAACCCAGGCCGGCATAGGCCGGCGCGTGCAAGGCAAATGCACTACCCACTGGGCTATTGCTCCAGCCCCCAGATTCATATTCTAAAGATGAAAAAAAATTAATTTCAAACAAAGGTTGCTACCACCAGGGCAAAAATTCACCAAAGATCACAGACTTGTTCACAAAATCAACATTGCACATAAGGAAAGGCTTTGAGAACTCATATAATATTCAACTTTTAGATTCCGCATTGGAAAAAGGAGGTCGAGAGAACAAAGATAAAACGTGTATTCAAGTCTACAGAGGAACATTTCAGATTTCCCATGACACAAAAGCCTTCCTACTGTTCAAAGCAACGCTTTTCTATGCCAGTTTTTTTCTTCTGCTGATTTCTCAGTTGATTAGAAAATGAGAAATAAAACACAGAATTTCTGAAACTCAAAAACCTTTATCTCTATTGCTTTATCTCTCGGCTGAACTCTTATCATGTAGGAAAGTGTCAACAGCTTTGCTACCAATAAATTCTTTTTTTTTTTTTTTTTT
>JAJIBD010009813.1:0-27556 GCA_021461705.1 Cryptotis parvus
AAAAAAAAAAAAAACTATGTTCATGAAGAATGAACTAGTTCCAGAGGCTCCATTCACTCTCAATGGAACAAACATCTCTGAATGCAGCAGTTATTGTATGCCTAGGTTGAGAAATCAACATGATGAACGACCTAAAACCTGAGCTGCGCAGGGAGGAAGAGAGCGGCATGGAATGCCTTCAAAGGCATTGAAGAAATAGCTAAAAGGACAAAGAACCTCCGGCTCCGGGCATCTCTTCGACTCCACTGTTCTCCTGCATTAACATACGCCTCAGAGACCTGGGCCCTATGAAAGCAGGATGAGAATGCTATTCGGGTCTCCCAGAGAGGAATCGAAAGAGCTATGCTTGGAATATCACGCCTCACTCAAGTGAGAGAAGAAATCGGAGTTCTGACCTCCGTCGCTATTCCAGAATCAGGGACGCTGTCTCGTTTGCCAAGGCATCGAAAATCAGATGGGCTGGACATGTAATGCGATTTGGAGACAACCGCTGGACTAGAGCCATACTGACTGGATCCCACGGGATGTCAAAAGATCACGTGGCTGCCCACCTACAAGATGGTCAGACTTCCTTGTCAAGACCCTGAAGGAACGGTTTGAGGCTCTTCACTATTCCTGAATCAACCAGATGCCATTGGGCTACATTGGCACGTGATAGGGTCCAATGGAAATGTTACTGGCGCCCGTCGAGCAAATCGATGAATAACGGGATTCAAGTGATCAAGTGATATTAACACTTTATAAAATAAAGTGTTAAAATAAACACTATTTAAATAGTGGCTATAAAATAAACACTTTTCATACATAAAGTGTTTCCATGAAGGTCACGGCACTTAACTGTTTTAACCTGAGAGAGAGAGAGAGAGAGAGAGAGAGAGAGAGAGAGAGAGAGAGAGAGAGAGAGAGAGAGAGAGAGAGAGAGAGAGAGAAACTGGGGCTGGGGACGTGGTTCCGTGGCAGAGCAACTCCTTATTCCTGCACATGTAAGATCCTGGATTCAATTTCTTTCCCCACAAAAAATTAAAATGAAAAGTATACTGAAGAGGGGCTGAGAGTTAGTACAGCAGGTAGGTGCTTGTCTCTCCACTTCTGGCATCCCACAGGGTTCCCTGAGCACTGTCAGGAGTAATTCCCGAGTGTGGAGCCAAGAGTAACTCCTGGGAACCACTCGTGTGGACCAAAAAACAAAAAACACAAAAAACAAAAAGCAACTATAAATTTGCTGAAGAAAAAAATATCCAAACTACTCTAAAAGCAGAGAGATTTCAAAAAGGAGATCTAGATCAATTGACCAGCCTCGTGGACAGGTCACCTGTGCAACCACGGAGTATCTGGCTCCTAGAGACGAAGTGGCTCCGGGCACAGGCCCTCACAGGAGAGCTTTCATCGCCTCCAGAACGTAGGGAGCAGGGACCATGCACTTGCCCTTGCCCAGAACAAGCATGCCATGAAGCGCCACCAGTTATGGGACTGCCATAGAACTGTGGGGGTCTGCAGCTCCCAGGGAGAACTCACCCAGAACCCAAGAGGGCCAGAAGAGTGAGCTCACTGCCGACTCAGCGTCCTGCCAGCCAGTCCTGTCGGCTTCTGCAGGACCTTCCCTTGAGTTTACCGGGGTGCTACCATGCGTGATCCAGAGAGCTGAGTGTAGACTCTCAAACCCAAGGGATTCTCCAGCCTATCCCATGCCACCAGGACAAGCCTGCTGTCAGGAGGGAGGGGTGGGGCCTTTCTGCAGGTTCTCAGGGGCTTATGCAAGCCAGAGTTGCCTCACCCCAGGAGGAAGAAGTCCTGCTTGGTGTGTGGCTAGTCTTCTGTTCTTCTGGAGCAAGTCAGGTTGATGCTCTCTGGCCCACCCCAACTGAACTTCTGATGAACTAAACACCACTAAAGAGTTGCACTCACCTCCTCCAGAGAGACAACAGAGTCATTGTGAAGGTTGGGCAAGCGGATGACGATGTCTCTTGGTTCCGTCCCAGCCTCTGTCCGGATGGCTGTGGAGCTATGGAGCATTTCTGTGCAGATGTCATAGTTCTCGAGGGCCTGCTCCATGTCGCCCTGGTCGAGAAAACAGTCAAGGATGAGGGACAGAAGGAACTCACTCAGTTGTGCCAAGTGCCTCACGGTCCTAAGCACACAAGGCTGCAAGCACCATGCTTCTGGCCAGTGACTGCCAACCCTCTAAAGGGGGCCTGGCAGGGGCTCAGTATTCACTAACTAAACCAATGAATAAATAAGTGAACGAAGTGATGCACACTACAGCTCTAAGGAGGGGTACTGTAAGTCCACATTGCTGGTAATGACATGACATTTGAGCAAGGCCAAGTGACTTGTCCAAGTGCCAGATTAGAAGCTATGCCTGCCCCAATCCCAGAAGCAACGGTGGCACCGTGTCCTCATTCTCCTGGGGTGCTCTGGATACCACCATGTACAACTTCCCGAGCATCCACGTAAAATAGGGAAGGATAACTGCTTTCTGGAGAAGTCCACCTTCATTTGTGCCCCTCTGGCTCTGCGGTTACGCAGATGTGCCCCACAGACCGGAGCTGGGAATTCATGAACACCTCCACCCCTGCTGGGTGTCAGGGGCTGTGGAGGGGAGAAGGGGGCTGATCCAGGCAGCCAGCCTCAGGCCTCACCTGCAGTGCCAGGAACCGAGCCTTCAACCAATAGACACGGACTACAAATTCCAACCAGCCATCCTCAAACAGGTCCCTCTGGGAGGAGGCAAACGACAGCTGCAGGAGGTCGCCCAGGAAGTGGGTTCCTGGAAAATCAGGGCCAAACCTGCCATTCACCACACCCGCAGGGGAGTTCCGAGGAGACACTGAAAAGAGTCAGGCCAAAACGCGCCAACTTCAAGGGCAAGGTCCAAACACCCCCTACCCTGCAGACGGAGCCCTGTGCCCTCACCGTGACAGTCTCAATGCCAAGAGCCCCAGGTCACCAGTGGTGACATCAGAGAAGTTAAAGCAATCAGACAGAGACACAGACAGGGAGTGCCAGAGGGCAGTGACATATAGACTCAACTGTTTACCAGGAGTGCTTCAAATTCGGAATAATCCACATCCTCCAGGGGAAAGAACAGGAGGGGCGGATGGGAGCAACATGTGGGCCCAACAGAGTCACCTCAGATAGTGTTGGAGCTGGGGGGTCACGTGGGGCCAGTGATGGAACTCAGGGCCTTGCCTGGTTCTTGTACCCTATTACCAAAGTCACCAGCCCCCTCACACACAGTGCCAAGCGACACCCTGAACACTGAGGCGCCACTTTCTAAGTCACAGCAACAGAAAAGGCAGGCAGGTGGCTCCCCCTGGGGGGCTTATTTGGCTACCCCAAGTACTGCTCAAGTGTCTGGGCCTTCTCAGGGACCCTAGGTCCCTCCCTAGCCTAAGACAACCCAAGAAATGTGCCTGTTCAGCTGTGAGTCCCTATTCCAGCTTCACTATTGCCCTTCCCCAGGATGCTGAGACCGCACAGCCCACCTACCTGCAGAGCTTCTGCCCTTGGTCAGCAGCCACTGGTCCAGCTGGAGCTCCATGCAGCAAAGAGACATCAGCATCATATCCTGATCAGAGCCAATGACACAAAACTAAGCGAGAACGCACTTGGAGGAGACCAGGATTCTCCCTCTGCCTACCTTCCCACTGCCTCTGGATGACTAGCAGCCACCTGCCAGGACATGGAGAGAGGCGCTTGGCTGCTCTATGCTTATGCATGCTAAAATGAGGCTCAGGAGAAGCAAAAGACCTGTCTGCGGTCCCGAGGGATGCCCCTGCAGGGGCCCCAGTGTCTGTTGGATTCCACATCCACACTACAGCAGTCAACCGTGACAGATGCAAAGGCAAAGGATCCTGGGGCACCAAGGCTTGTAATAAGGTGGCACCTGTCAAGCATCCCACACCAGCCAGTGCTGCGGCTCCACCATCCCACACCAGCCAGTGCTGCAGCTCCACCATCCCACACCAGCCAGTGCTGCGGCTCCACCATCCCACACGAGCCAGTGTGGCAGCTCCACCATCCCACACCACCCAGTGCTGCGGCTCCACCATCCCACACCAGCCAGTGCTGCGGCTCCACCATCCCACACCACCCGGTGCTGCGACTCAGACTCCCCACGCCACCCAGTGCTGTGTCTCAACTGTCCCACGCTATCCCTGAGCCAACAGGACAAGGGTGCAGAAACTCCCAGAAGGTCCCTGAGTGGTTGCAGTGGAGCCCCACATCTAAAGATCGCTGATTCCCAGGGCATGAATGGCCTGTCACCCCTGAGCTCCTCCCCATTTGGGGCCCCTGACTAGGCCCTCCCGCTCGCAATGCTCCCAGTGCTCCCGCCATCAGCCTTCCTCTTCCTCCAGAAGCCCAAGCACCTCGCTCTCCTGACCCTTGTGAGGCAGAGTGGGAGAGTCGGCTGCTGAATGTGGTGGCTGAGGGGCCTGTGGCGTGGCCCCTGCTCCCTGAGCACCTCACTTCAGCTCTGCTCTTCCTCCCCCATCTCTTTAAAACATGGCCGAGTCCCGGCACCCTGAACAGAGCCAAATGTTCAGGCTCTACCTCCCCATCCATGGGTCCACTATTTCATAAGCCCTTTCATCGCCAGCCCGGAAGCTCTTCCCCTCTCCTTCCCTGACTTCCACTTGCACTTCAACCTGCTAGCTCTGCTTCCATCCTGCAGCCACTACCATCACTCACCTGGCAGAGCATTCTGTGCCCTCCGTGATCCCTGAGAGGTCCCTCTCCATTCAGCTAGGCACAAGCCAGCTCCCACACCCTCCTGCCTCAAACCTCCCAGGGCCCAAGTCCCAAGCCCAAGGCAGATAGCGCCGGACAGGGTGAGTGAGGGCACGGCGGCGCCGGCACACCTGGATGTGCTTGTTGCTGCAGTCTCTCAGCAGCGGGTTGGGCAGGCTGGTGCTGTGCCGCCTCCAGCTGTGGTAGGTGCTGAGCACGACCTCCGCCAGGCCCGGGGCCACGGCAACAGGAACTTGTGGCCCATGGCCTTCAGGTAGCGCATCAGCAGCTCCAGGATGCCCCCGTTGCTCAGGTTCTCCAGCAGGAACGCTGCAGCCGCCCTGCTTCTCTGTCCGGGAAGGGAGAAGCAGGAAAAAGACTTTTCACGCCAGAGCCTCGCACTTGTTCTGCGAGAAGTGAGAGAAGGCTGGCAGTGGGGTGCACCGGGACACAGTAGAACATGCACTGCACAGGCAGGTTGCTCGGTCCCGGGCCCTGCCATCACCGGCTCTCCGAACCTCCAAGCCTGGCGTGGCGTGATGGGCCCCCTTCTGTGTACTGCAGTGTGCAGGGAGGATAGTGCGTGGGGCACACACAATGGCCGGGCACACACATGGACTTGCACAGGTACTGTCACCCCTCATTGATGGGCCTGTCAGATGACCACAGAGCTCGGGGTGGACACAAACCCAGAGAAACCGTGACCACACTTTTAAAGACACCCCAGAGGAAATCCTGGGATGGTTAAAGGAGAAAGACAAGAAGAAAACGGAAGCGTGAATGACCTCCTGGCTTGACTCCTACCAGATTCCATAAAAGTGGCCGAGTCGAAAGACAGTCCATGCGGGCGATGCTGGGGAAGCTCTCCAGTTTGGCTTCTGACTGGACTTCGTGAGTTGTTAAAGGGGTCCTCCTCCTCCTCAGGATCCAGCTTTCTTAGCCTGCACAGGACAACCCAAAATCAACAACCCACACCACACATTCCTCCACAGGCACCGAATTCTTCCAAGATAAAGTCTGAGCCAGACAGACTGCAGTGAGGGAGCCGCCGAGTCCAGACCCAGGAGAGCTGAATCCTCGCACAGACACTCGCCGAGCACCAGGACGTGCTGGGCTCTGTGCAAAGCTCCAGTGTTCGGCACCAGTGTGCAGCTTGCCCGCCGTGAACTCCACCGTCTCACGGGGAGACAGGCGGACCAACATCCCACCACCAGACAGGGTCGGGGGCCAGGACATGGTGCACAGGACTGGAGTACACACTTTGTGTGAGAAGTCGGGGCTCTATCCCCGGCACTGGTCCCTGGCACATGGTCCCCCGAGTACTGGTCATGGAGTAGATACCCAAGCAGTACTGAGTAGGGCCCAAAACACAAAACGAAGAGTCACAGGTGCCCTCCGTGAGAGAGCAGCAGGAGTGCTCTGGTACTGACATCGGGGAAGGGACAGGGGACAGCAACGGGAGCAAAGGTACAGCCAGAAAAGAGCCTGGCATGTCCGGAGCCCTGATGGGAGCCCGAGCAAGGAGAGGAGGGGGCGGGAAAGTGGCTCAGTAGGCCTCGGAGTCGGCCCCCTGAGGCTCCCCACAAGGCCTCTCCCCAGCTGCCACTGTTCCTTCAGGTGTCTCCCAGGAACCATATTCTCATAGTTCTCCCGGCAGCCGCCTGCAGCCACCCACACAGCCCAGCAGCATAAACACAGGCTTCCGATCACCAGCTCGCTCACATCTGCCCAACCCCGGACCAAATCCTACTGCTCTTGCCCGACTGACAGTTGGACGAAGCTGACGCAGAAGTCCAAAACCACGAAGAAGAGCTTTTCACGTCAGAAGTGGCAGCCACAGTACCTGGATGGCAAGAATTTCATCAGGAGCTCCTGGAAATCCACCTTCTCCTCTTTTTACACTTGGTGTTTCGGACTCGGGCGGATCGCCTCTTTGCTGTCTCTCCACTCTCTTCTGAAATCTTCTTCCGCTTCACTCCTTTCTTGGATTTATCGCCTCCCGGAAACATCACCTTCACAAAAGACAGCACACTGAAACCTCACGAGGGAGAAGCTCTAGAAAACGCAGTGCCCCTGCACATCTCAGCCCTCTTTTCTAACTCAAGCACCAAGTTCTGTCTTCGACGCTGGTTGAGGAGTCTCTAGGGCTGCCTCAAAACAGAGAGTCCTGGGAAAAGTTCACGTCAAGACACTCAACTCTCACATCTTCCTAGAACTTCCCTTAGTTTCGGAACACCGAGGGCTCAGTCAAATACTCCCCCCAGCCCTTCCAAAAAGTGCCGTTAAAAAATAATTCCCCAGCACCCACCCCTCCTGCCAGCTGAAGGGTTTTGAGCCTCTGGTTTCTTGGTGGATGTGCCTGGGACAGGACACAGCAAGCATCAGTGACACTGACCCTACCCACTGCCCAGGATCCTGCAAACCCACTGCCATGAGCAAGAGAATTGTGTGACTCTCGGAACTAGCACAGACTGAAGCAAGCTGCTAGAAACAATCCCAGAACAGTCACTCAGGACTTCTTTAACTGACAGATACTCCTTTGAAACCAAGGACAGGTTTGCAAGCTCTGGGTGGTAACTGAAATGAAAGAAACATGCAAAAACAGCCTCCCACATAGGGTGGCAACCTTGCCGACTATGGGAAGTCCAAGCATATGGAATATCAGCACGCTGGGAGTACAGACAGCAATGGAGCAGCACCGCCGTGGAACGGGCAAGCTCACGCATCGCTTGTGGGAAAAGTCACCTGACCCCAAACTTGTCAGGCCCATGTTACGCAAAGCCTAGGAGCTGTACAGGAGCCCCGAGCCTCCCTCCGGCAATCGCTGAGAAGCAGAGACTGAGGAGCAGCAGCTCACACGGGGTAAGGGGAGCTGGAGGCTCTCGCCACACCTGCACCTTGGAGGTGTCTGAGCCCCCCAGACTCACTCCTGGTCAGCAAGCAGTCTCCCAGCCCTGCGCAAGAGCCCACTCACCGGAGGGAATGCCGGTCTCCAGCAGGCTGGCACTGTGCAGCGGGAAGCCAGCTGTGGCCACGGGGGCGTAGGGAGAGCACGGGCTCCACCACGGTCACGGCCGGGTTGGCACTGGCAGGACTTGGCTGGATCACACTGACAGGCGCCACTGCCACAGAGGAAATCACTGGCTGGCTGGGGTCTTGATAGTCAGACAGGTCAATTCTCCTGCCAAGGCTGGGCCGTGGGGGCTCGCACGTGGTGAGGTGGTTGTACATGGCCAACAAGCTCTCCAAGGCACTTCCAGCTGCAAGAGGGTCACCACACTTGGTCAGCACCTCCCACGGGATGACCCACGCCCAGGGCAGCTGCCATTCCCGAGGGGAGGGTTAGAGGGGAGAGGGAGGGCTGGGTGCACATGGTTTTGTCATCGTCACCACTGACAAAACCTCGAGTCCAGCCCAACTGAATGAAGCAAAGCTGGAGTGCAGCAGGAGCTGGGGCGGGCACTCCCCTTCCTTTCCCCTGGCAGAAGGCATAGAGTATCTCCACCTCCAGGCGGGACTTCACTCAGCTCAGCAGACACTCACTTCAGCGAGGCTCGGGCTGAGCACAAGCATGTGAGGAGGCCCTGGTACCACATGGGCTCTGGAGCATCAAGTACTGCCAGCTGTGGCCCCAAAACAAAAAAACAAGTAAACGAAACACCAGCAGCAATTCTCTGCTGCCAAGAATCCAATCTGCCTTCTCAGCAGAGGGAGAGGAAGGAGCCCCCACTTCACACACCCGACTGGGCTGGGCAGCACACGGAGACCAGGGCGGGGTTAGGATACAGGGTATGTTGGGAGCAGGTCTGAGGCACGGAGAGCCACGGTATCCGCCGGTCTGCATCTCACGGGGCTGAGTGCTGTGCTGAGCTACTCGTGGATGCAGCCCTGGCCCCACCCATCCACGCACCCGAAAGTGGTGAATGCCCAAGCTCTCTGGGGAAAACTCCAATCTGTAGCATCATGGAGGGGCACAGCCTCGCCACATTTCACAGCCCCCCACACCCACACCCTGCAGCTTTCTCTCTTCCTGCAAATGCCCCCTCCCACAGCATGCACACAGGCTGTGCCCTCTGTCAGTCAAGCTCCAGTGAGGATGCCTTCCTTGCTGGCATGGTAGTGTGTACCCCGTAAGAGCCCCCCCCAACCCGGGCTCCCCTTCCTTTTCCTTGGGCGCCCTCCAGCTGGGGACATGTGCTCCCTCAGTGCCAACCACCCAGGGGCCATGTCCAGTGAGGGGCCAGTGTGCAGTGTGCGCTGGCATCCAGTCTTGTGAACGGAACAAAGGAAGTGCTTCAAGCTTCAGCCCAGGGCCGCGGAGATGCTCCTAGAGTACGAGGGATCCTTACCCATCCTTCCTGCCCTCTAGTCACCTAGTATACCACAAACTTGTGGGAGTCTGAGGCTGGTAGGACAGAGAAGGGAACAGTGTGTTGGTAATCACTGAGAATGAAGGTGCCATCCAAGAACTGAACATTGAATATAACAGAAAGGTACACATGATAACTTCTAGATATATGTATTGTAATCCACAATGTGTAGGGAGAGGGAAGCGAGATGGAGAGAGGGAGGAAGGGAGAGGGAGAGAGAGAGAGAGAGAGAGAGAGAGAGAGAGAGGAAAGAGAGAGAAAGGAAGAGAGATAAAGAACCTGCCATGAAGGTGGGATTGGGGGAGGGGAGGGTGGTGGGGGACATTGGTGGTGGGAAAAGGGCACGGGTGGAGGGATACGTGCTGGAACACTGTATAACCAAAACCCAAACATGAACATCTTGTAATTGTATATCTCTACAACGGTATAATTTTTTTTTTTAAAAAAAGGTACACACACACACACACACACACACACTCCACACACACGCACACACGCACACTCCAAGAAACTGGCCCAGAAGCGGAACACATTTACTGCCTGGCCATTGACAAACAACGTGCACAGCCTTGGTTACTCCAGTCCCCCTCACTCCACAGAGGCACCAGACACCACTCGCAGCTCCTCATCTCTGATCACTTCACTGGGCCCCTTCTAACACCCTTGGGTGCTCTGCTCCTTCTCTGCCACAGCGAGGTCCTTCCAGACCTCAATCCTCTAGCATGGAGCCTCCAAACCAGTGGAACAGGGATCCCGTCCCAGTGGATGCTCTCAAGGACCCAAGGCTCCCTCCTGCCACTGGGCCCACCTTGGTACAGTCCTGGGCACTCCGCACAGAGCCCCCACTAGCAGAGCTACGAAGAGGGAGGTCAGAGAACCAAGGACAAGGCTCCCGCTGGTTGAGCAAAAGCCTCATGTGTGCAAAGATGCTTCTGAGCCCCAGCAGCGCTGACACTGCGCCATGACCGCCACTACAGAGAAGCATCAGTAGCCCCTTCCTAAGTGGGTACTGGGTGCTGGCTCTGATCTCCGTCCTCCTGGTGCTCCAGCTCAGGATCAGTACAGCCCTACAGGAAGGGGTACTGCCCTCCCTGATTTCAGCACATCCCTCGTCACCAGCTAGAGCTAAGAGGGCCTGGGTCAGTCTGATCTGCTATCAGTGTTTCCCTTTCCCTTCTGAGAGGGCAGGAACCCCAGCAAGAAAGCAGGAGTTGGGGCCGGAGTGATAGTCCAGTGGGTAGAGCATTTGCCTTGCACACGGCAGAGCCAGGAGTAACCCCTGAGCACTGAGGGGTGTGACCCAAAAAGTGGGAAAAAAAAAAAGAAAGAAAAGAAAGCAGGAGTTGGACTGGGCACACTTGGGGGAGGCCAAGCCTGTCTGGGCAGTCCACGGTGCCCATCTGTTGGCAAAGGGGCACCTAGCCACCAGCACAGCTCAGATCTGGGGGGTCTGTCTCTCCCTCTTGGTCAAGGTCCCCAGCCCAGCCCGGTCAGCACCGCTGAGATCAGATGACGTACGTGAAGAAGGGGGATGGGCTGCACCAGCTTCAGGTCCGGCTCCTTCTCCCGGACGGTCAGCGCCTGCCTCTTTCTTGGCGCAGCCCCAGTGCCTCGTCCACAATGGCCTGAGTCTCAGCCGCACTCACCGACACATCGTGGATGGACATGTCACTATTGGCATGTAAGAAAGGGAGAGATTACACTGTTACCAGGCACAGCCAAGGGGGAAATTTTACAGCAGGGGGTGCAGTTAATACCCTTTCATCTGCATTAATTCTTCCTACAAATAAAATAACCATTTGAGTCTGGCCTCCAAGGGACACTAATTAGCATTTGTAATACCCACATCCACTAGAAGTGACTAATACCCTTTGTTCCTTCTATTCAATTCAAAATTGAACAAAAGGTCTTCATGTATTAGAACAGTAGCACAGCAGAATCAGAAAAACCACAGGGAACAAAATTGAGGTTCTCAGTTACTTACAGAAAATTTTAAAAAGGATTTAGCTAGCCCACCCTTGAATACCTAACAGAGAGCCACTGTGTAGCCATGACCACTAAAACCCATAATGCCTCCAAACCATAGGAAGGACAGGAATTTAAGGTGGCATTCCCCTTCCAAAGACACAGCTCTGCCCAAGGAGGCCAGCAACCCATCTCTTGTCCAAGCTGTCTGTGGTGCCCAGCAGGGATCCCTGTGAGCACTAGTTTATAGATTTAGCTGTTTGCCTCTACAGGAAGTCAACAAAAGAGAGGCTGGAGCTATAGTACAGAAGTAAGGCATTTATTTGCCTTGCACATGGCCAACCCAGGTTTAATTCCTGGCATTCCATATGGTTCCCTCAGAACTGCCAGGAGTAATTCCTAAGCACAGAGCTAGGAGTAACCCCTGAGCATCGCCAGGTATGACCCAAAAAAGAAAGAACAAAAAAAAAAAAAAAAAGGAAGTCAATTCCACCAGCACAGTTGAGAACAAAAGGCAGAGTTTTAGAGGCACTGACACTGAGATCTCAAAAGATGAGATGACTACAAGAGTATGCTACCCGCACGGCAGAGCCTGGCAAGCTACCCATGTCGTATTTGATATGCCAAATACCAGTAACAATTATAGACCTCATTCCCATGACCTGATGGAATGGTTTGAGGCTCTTTATGTTCCTGGAGCAAGTGAATGCCTTTGGGTTCTACTAGCATGAGTCAGGAAATATGGAGATATTACTGGTGCCCGCTCTAGCAAATAGATGAAGAACGGGAAGATAGTGATAGTGATAGTGACACTGAGATAAATAACCAAAACCTTCTAACAGGGAAGTCCGGGTTGGAAATACTAGAGAGCAACACTGATGGGCTGAAAAGCTGGGGAAGGACAGTAGCCAGGGTTGGAAAAGCTGCTGAGAAGTGACCTGGAGTGAACTGTTAGGAGGAGCACGGGGCTGACAGCTGGAAAGGCAGGAAGCTGGCATTCCAGGTGCGCATAGTGGGGACCAGCATGCAGGAGGAAGCTGGCATTCCAGGTGCGGGATAGTGGGGACCAGCATGCAGGAGGAAGCTGGCATTCCAGGTGCGGGACAGTGGGGACCAGCATGCAGGAGGAAGCTGGCATTCCAGATGAGGGACAGTGGGGACCAGTATGCAGGAGGAAGCTGGCATTCCAGGTGTGGAACAGTGGGGACCAGTATGCAGGAGGAAGCTGGCATTCCAGGTGCGGGACAGTGGGGACCAGCTTGCAGGAGGAAGCTGGCATTCCAGCTGCGGGAAGCGGGGACCAGCATGCAGGAGGAAGCTGGCATTCCAGATGAGGGACAGTGGGGACCAGTATGCAGGAGGAAGCTGGCATTCCAGGTGCGGGACAGTGGGGACCAGTATGCAGGAGGAAGCTGGCATTCCAGGTGCGGGATAGTGGGGACCAGCATGCAGGAGGAAGCTGGCATTCCAGCTGCGGGACAGTGGGGACCAGCTTGCAGGAGGAAGCTGGCATTCCAGGTGCGGGATCAGTGGGGACCAGCTTGCAGGAGGAAGCTGGCATTCCAGGTGTGGAACAGTGGGGACCAGTATGCAGGAGGAAGCTGGCATTCCAGGTGCGGGGACAGTGGGGACCAGCATGCAGGAGGAAGCTGGCATTCCAGGTGCGGGAAGAGTGGGGACCAGTATGCAGGAGGAAGCTGGCATTCCAGGTGCGGGACAGTGGGGACCAGCATGCAGGAGGAAGCTGGCATTCCAGGTGCGGGGGACAGTGGGGACCAGCATGCAGGAGGAAGCTGGCATTCCAGGTGCGAGACAGTGGGGACCAGCTTGCAGGGTAGGGATTGGGCACCAGGGTTAGGTGTGAAAGCCACCAGGGGCCTAGGACAGCACTTCTCCTCAAATGAGAAAAGCACTTGTGGTCAGAGAATGGGGTTCGGGTACCAGGCTGTGAAGGGACAATACTACTGGGCAATGCTACTGAACACGAGCTTTGTGGATTTGGTGTCAAATGCATGTCTGGGACACGAGACTTAAGCATCACTGAGAACAAAGCCTTAGAAAGAGGGGCAGCAAGAGAGGCAAGCAGGCTGCTGCCTCTGTGGAGGAGAGCAGGTGGGGAGAGGGAAGGAAGAAGATGGGACACAGGCCTGTCCCCAGGGAGGGTGCCACGGGGGAAGGAAGTACAGGGGCCTGAGAGAACGCATGCACACCCTCCTGCTACCCCAACACGTGTTGTGTCAGTGAGTGAGGGGGCTGGGTCAGGAGTATGGCGGCCGCAGCACCCACCACTTGAGGAACATCCGGAGAGAGTCCTTGCGGAGGCAAGGCTGCTCCTCGAAGATCTTCTCCTTGGAGAACCAGCCCTTTGCTGTAGCGGCAATCCTTCTCCAGAGCTTTGCAGATGAAGTACAGACAGGCTGGAGGGGAAAGAACAGCACAAGCTGAGAGTGCTCTCAAACTGGCCTTGCGGGTAGCCCCAGGGAGTGCGCCCGCTCTGGAACCAGAACAAATGCAGTGACAGAACGAGGTGCACTGTAACCAATCAGTCAGGAAAGACTCTAGAAAATACTGGTGTGGAACAATCAGCAGCATGTCCAGGCATGTTTCCTGTACGAACTGACAAGCCACAAACAACAGGCACTTTTTCTCACTGTGGATGAGCCAGTGTGGGCATTTACCCCAACAACTGTATCTGTATCAGAACCTTCTTGGATCTGGTGCTATTTGCCTTTAAAAGGGTGGGACATGATGGCTTCTAAGTGTATGTAGTGCAATCCACAATGTGTAAAGAAGGAAAAGAGAGAGGGAGAGAGAGAAAAGAGATAAAGAACCTGCCATGGAGGCAGGCTATGGGGGGGAGGAATTGGGGACATTGGTGGTGGGAGATGGGCACTGGTGGAGGCGGGTGCTGGAACACTATGTGACCGAAACCTCCAAACATGAACAACGTTGTAATTGTATATCTCACGATGGTATAATAAAATGTTTAATTAAAAAAATAAAATAAATAAAAGGTGTGGGAAACAATGGAGATTTTGGGATCTCCATTGACTTTTATCTAACACCAGGCTCATCGACCATATTTAGAGAATTAGCTCCAACAACCAATATAGAATGGATTGGTCAGTTTATGAATAGGAAAAGCACAAACAGGCGTTGAGATAAATGTGAAATAAGTGTTGTCAGTAGCTGTAGTGATGGTGTGTCTGGGATTGTCAGTAGAAAACCACTGTGTTCTAGATACCCAGAAAGTGATTCAAAAAACAGAAACTGGCCAGACTCCCACACATCTGCCTAGAAAAAAGAAAAAAAAAAGAGATGACCTTATCATTACTGTTCCCTTATATGAGCTGTAAGGATCAACATGATTGATGCTGGCTAAGTGAGCAGGCATCGGGAGGGGGATGGAGGGTGGGAGGGAAATGCAGGTCTCTGGTGGGGGGGGGCACACTGGTGGTGGGACTGGTGCTGAATGATGAATCTTTCCAGCAACTGTATTGTGAAAAAGTTTGAACTTTGTAAAGCACGGTGTTTAAAATTTTTTTAAAAAACAGGGGGGTGGAAAAGGCCTCTGTAAGGCAGCCCTCTAGGCTTCAAACTGATGGCGCATGCTTCTAAGTCCACCAGTCCTGAAAAGAATAACTGGGCTCAGTGAGCCCAGCCCGCCCACAGCGGGAGGCACAAGGAGGCTGACACCCAAACAGTGCCCACCCTGGTGGCTCGTCAGGGCCACGGTGAGAAACAGCCAGCATCAGACAGGCCACACTGCAACTGCTGGTTTGCCTGAGAACGAAGTTGTAGAAACGAGCCCCAGCACAGGACAGAACAATGCCAGGTGGAAGTGCCATAACCGGAGGGAAAGACTACTCAGAGAGCAGGATACCCCCAACACGAGCAACAAACCTCAAACAAGCCAGATGAAAGCAGGCAGAACAAAGCCTACATATAAAGGCATCCATTTTCCCCAGTGGGCAGCCAGGATTAAGGCGCTCAGAATTCAATTCAGCGTCGAGCTCGCCCAAGCCAAGGCACCTTCCTTTTCCAAAAACCCAAGCACACAGGAGGAAGCTTTCAAGTGTGACTCACTTGTGTAATCGCTGAGGGTGTACAGGACAGTGATGAGGTTGTCCAAGCAGGGCCAGTGGTCAGGATTGCACCGCAGCCCTTCCTCAAAAGCATGGCGAGCCAGGGGCACCCGGATGAGCCTCAGGGCCACATGACCAATTTTGTACCAGAGGTTGACATCAGTGGAGTCCAGCATGACGGCCTGCAGTGAGCACAAGCAGAGCGCACACTCAGCAGGCTCCTCTGGCTGGAGGGACGCAGCACCAGCCCAGCTGCTCAGGCCACAGGAAACTAGCAAAGGGAAGTCCCATGGGCCACGGATGTGGTTCCTGGGCGAAGCCGTGCATGTGGAGGCCCAGCACCTCATGCCTTGCCTACCTGTACTGTCAGCGTGAGCCCCACAACTAACAACAAAGTTACACAGACCCACTGAGTTCATTTTCTTGCCACAGTTTGTCACTCTAAACACCTGTCTTCCTTACTCTTTTGCTGTTGTTTTTCCTTTTTTGGTCACACCCAGTGATATTCAGGAGTTATTCCTGGCTCTGCACTCAGGAATTACTCCTGGCAGTGCTCAGGGACCTGGGATGCCTGGGATGCCGGGAACTGAACCTGGGTCGGTCACATGCAGGCAAACACCCTACCCAGTGTACTATCGCTCCGTCTCCACCTTTCTTACACTTTTGATAGGTGAAAGTAGAAAAAGGAGGTTAAAAGAAAACTGCAAAGTCTTGTGGGGTTCTAGACAGCTCATGAGCTCTAGAGACAGACCTCAGTTCTCATCCCCCTCCTGTACTCGCCAGAAATGGGGGCTTGAACCTCTGGACCCTCACCACTGAAATGAGGATAAAGGGATCTCCCTTGCCGTGGTCTGAGATCAGTGCCAGGGTGGTAGTACAGCAAGTACGGCATTTGTCATGTACATGGCTGACCTGGGCTTGATCCCGGCATCCCATACAGTCCCCTGAACCAGGAGTAAATCCTGAGAGCAAAGTCAGGTATAACCCCTGAGAATCGCTGGGTGTGACCCAAAAAGGAATCACTTGTATCACTTGTCTTCCCATCGTTCATTGATTTGCTCAAGTGGGTGCCAGTAATATCTCCATTTGTCCCTATCGTGTGCTAGTATAGCCCAAAAAGAAGGAAAAAAAAAAGGCCTGAGATCAACCCAGGCATGAAAAGCCACGAGCACAGTGCCTGTTACACAAGTGGCGACCATAGCAATGGTGACCACAGTAAGACAGCATGGCACTGAAGGCTAGAGTGGGTGCCCACAGATAGCACGGCACTGCAGGCTGGAGCAGGTGCCCGCAGACAGCACGGCACTGCAGGCTGGAGCGGGTGCCCGCAGACAGCACGGCACTACAGGCTGGAGCGGGTGCCCACAGACAGCACAGCACTGCAGGCTGGAGCAGGTGCCCTCAGACAGCACGGCACTACAGGCTGGAGCGGGTGCCCGCAGACAGCACGGCACTGCAGGCTGGAGCAGGTGCCCACAGACAGCACGGCACTGCAGGCTGGAGCAGGTGCCCGCAGACAGCAGGCACTGCAGGCTGGAGCAGGTGCCCGCAGAGAGCACGGCACTGCAGGCTGGAGCAGGTGCCCGCAGACAGCACGGCACTACAGGCTGGAGCGGTGCCCACAGACAGCACGGCACTACAGGCTGGAGCAGGTGCCCACAGACAGCACGGCACTGCAGGCTGGAGCAGGTGCCCGCAGACAGCACGGCACTGCAGGCTGGAGGGTGCCCGCAACAGCACGGCACTGCAGACTGGAGCGGTGCCCGCGACACACGCCTCAGGCTGGAGCGGGGCCCGACGGACGGCACTGCAGGCTGGGCGGTGTCCGCAGACAGCACGGCACTGCAGGCTGGAGCAGGTGCCCGCAGACAGCACGGCACTGCAGGCTGGAGCGGGTGCCCGCAGACAGCACGGCACTGCAGGCTGGAGAGGGTGCCCGCAGACAGCACGGCACTGCAGGCTGGAGCGGTGCCCTCAGACAGCACGGCACTGCAGGCTGGAGCGGGTGCCTACAGACAGCACGGTACTGCAGGCTGGAGCAGGTGCCCGCAGACAGCACGGCACTGGTTGGAGCGGTGCCCGCAAGACAGCACAGCACTGCAGGCTGGGCGGGTGCCCTCAGACAGCACGGCACTGCAGGCTGGAGCGGGTGCCCGCAGACGGCACGCAGGCTGGAGCGGGTGCCCGCAGACAGCACGGCACTGCAGGCTGGAGCGGGTGCCCGCGGACAGCACGGCACTGCAGGCTGGAGCGGGTGCCCTCAGACAGCACGGCACTGCAGGCTGGAGCGGGTGCCCGCAGACAGCACGGCACTGCAGGCTGGAGCGGGTGCCCTCAGACAGCACGGCACTGCAGGCTGGAGCGGGTGCCCGCAGACAGCACGGCACTGCAGGCTGGAGCAGGTGCCCGCAGACAGCACAGCACTGCAGGCTGGAGCGAGTCCAGGCAGACAGCACGGCACTGCAGGCTGGAACGGTGCCCACAGACAGCACGGTACTGAGGCTGGAGCAGGTGCCCGCAGACAGCCGGCACTGCAGGTTGGAGTGGGTGCCCGCAGACAGCACAGCACTGCAGGCTGGAGCGGGTGCCCTCAGACAGCACGGCACTGCAGGCTGGAGCGGGTGCCCGCAGACAACACGGCACTGCAGGCTGGAGCAGGTGCCCGCAGACAGCACGGCACTGCAGGCTGGAGCGGGTGCCCGCAGACAGCACGGCACTGCAGGCTGGAGCGGGTGCCCGCAGACAGCACGGCACTGCAGGCTGGAGCGGGTGCCCGCAGACAGCACGGCACTGCAGGCTGGAGAGGGTGCCCGCGAGACAGCACGGCACTGCAGGCTGGAGCAGGTGCCCGCAGACAGCACAGCACTGCAGGCTGGAGCGAGTCCAGGGCAGACAGCACGGCACTGCAGGCTGGAGCGGGTGCCCGCAGACAGCACAGCACTGCAGGCTGGAGCGGGTGCCCGCAGACAGCACGGCACTGCAGGCTGGAGCAGGTGCCCGCAGACAGCACAGCACTGCAGGCTGGAGCGAGTCCAGGGCAGACAGCACGGCACTGCAGGCTGGAGCGGGTGCCCGCAGACAGCACGGCACTGCAGGCTGGAGCGAGCCCAGGGCGCCCTAGGCTGGGCTCTGTCTCGTACTTCCTATGTGCCAATTCATTCTGCCTCTCATCATCCTCTTTCTCCTGCTCCCGGTACACTACGCAGACTGGAGGCAAGAGGTGACTGAGACCCTGCCCTCTCTGCAGGTGTCGTGGAAGGGCAAGGAAGCGTGCAGGCCCAACTCCTCTCCAGGCTTCTCTGGATTTGCTGCGGGCACCCCGGACCAGGACCTCAGGCTCTAGCACATACCCTCTTTTCAACCCCCAAGACCACAACCTCATGTCCTGCCCCAGAGCTTTCACACCCGCGAGGGAGCCAAACCCACACCTCCAGGTAGAATTCCATGGCTGTCTCCAGGTCCTCCCGCTGCGCCGCCAGCTGGGCCAGATTCTTATACGTGGAGTATTTCAACATCAGTCCAGGATGCTTCAACCCCTCTTTCTCATCGCCGGATGAAACTGCCTGTGAAAAGACAGTGAAGCGGAGATGACACCACAGCCCCCAAAGCAGGACATCATGCATGGCCTTGGGACCCGGGTTTGCACTGCGAGGAAATGGAAGTGCTACCCAGGTGTTCTGAGAGCACCGCCCACAAAGAGAAGGGCAGACTAGCGCAAAGCGGCTTTCAGGCATGTGGATACCAGAGAGGCGCCTCCCAGCTCCACCAACACCACCAGCACCACGCCCAGGCCAGCAGCTCACCGGGCAAGAAGGTTTAGTGCCCAGGTAAGAAGAGGCTCCCATGGGTCACCAAATAGGACCTGGAGTTTCACCTGGGCCACCAATTCAGCCACCAGTTCACATCCTGAAGCAGGAAGAGTGCAGGGTTAGGAGCTGCGGGGCTGAGCTCCCAACTCTGTAATGACCACACAAAAAGCCACTGAAAAAAGCTAGTGTTTGAGAACCTCTGTAACATAAAGATGCGGTGCACAAATGAAAGTCAAAGAGCCGAGACCATAAGCAGGTTTCAGTGACTTCACGGGCTGGGAGACAGCGGGTGGTACAGCACCTGCCGGATACGTGTGAGACTCGGTCTGATCAGCACCACTGCATGGTGCCCTCACGGCACACCAGGGGTGGGCCCTATTAACTCTGTCAAAGAATTTTATTTCACTCCAGCCTTTATGACAACTCTTAGAAAACCTCACAACTTCTAAAGAAACCACTGATTAGAAAAAAAAAATGTACTCCAAGCACAGGGCAAAGAATAAAGTACTTTCTAACAGAAAAACTCTGGTACAAAATTCTTTTCAGGGGAATAAGTTTTCCCTAAAATAGGTTCATGAGCTGTCGTCAAATTCGTAAGAGATAAGGTCTGAAGAGAAACCTTTCCTCAAGTACTGAAGGAATCCCATCAAGAAGGCTGAAAAGGAAGTTCAGGGGCTGGAGAAATAACACAGGAGACGGGCACTAGCCTTACAATGCAGCCTAAGCTGGCCAACAGCACCGTATGTGATCCCCTGAGCTCCACCAGAGGTCACTCCTGAGCACAGAGCCATGCCAGGTATGGTCCAAAACCCCCAAAAACCACTTCCACTAAAAAAAAGGAAAAAAAAATCCTTCAAATCGAATCTCGGATGCCTCCACCCAGCTGACAGGCTGGACTCAACACTATCTCATGTCCATGAAAAGTTCACACGCACGCACAAGGCACAGTAAGCAGCCCCTCCCCGCCCAGACACATATATAGAGCATGCCACAAGCTAAGCTCTACTGAGATGTGAGTGTCCTGGGACCATTCATAACAATGTGAGAGACTCTAATTAGATCATTAGGTTTACTACTAAGCTGTGCCCAGCTGCTCACGAGGCGCTCGGGAGGGATGGCGGGTTCTAGCCCTGGCCCGCCACCCCAGCAGAGCCTCACAAGAAGCCAGAGGACCCTCAGATCATGCAGGCCGCCATTTTCCACATCCAGACTCCCCTCTCATCAGAGCTCCAAAGAGCTGATCACAGCCCGCTCATCAATAAAAGCTGGAGATCAGAGGTGACTACAAGAGTCACCCGCACGGCAGAGCCTGGCAGGCTACCCGTGACGTATTTGATATGCCAAATATCAGTTACAATTATAGACCTCATTCCCATGACCTGATTGAATGGTTTGAGGCTCTTTATGTTCCTGGAGCAAGCAGATGCCCTTGGGCTCTACTAACATGTGACAGGACATATGGAGATGTTACTGGTGCCTGCTCGAGCAAATCAAATCGATGATGAATGGTAAAACAAGTGATACAAGTGATACTAAGTATTACTATCAGGTGAGGGTGACAGAAAACATCACTGTAGTTTCTGTACTTGTCGACTGTTTGCAATGGGCACACCTTGTTTAAATGCAAAGAGGAAGGTATTCCAAGTCTTTTAAGACAGGAAGCCACAGGCACATGGACACACCACCATCTCCAAGGCCTGCAGTCCCCTCCTAAACTGGTCCCATACCTGGTCCCTGCTGAATGCTAGTTCACCCACAATCCTCTATTCTCAGACCACAGGCTCAGCGCCGTGTCACCCACTCAGGTCTCTAAGTCAGGCACATTGCATCCCTGTCAGAGAAGGCAGCGCCACCCCTGAGATGGGCCCACCACGTCTGGGGCTCGGGAAATGCAGAGAAAGTCGTTTCTCTTCCCTCAGCCCTCTCTCAGAGCCTGCTAAGAGGAAGGGGACAGATCAACATGTCCCTGACTCCCCATATCCCTGATTCCAAGGCACTAAACCAGTGCAAAATCACCTTACAAGCAGGAGCAGGAAGGATGGCTCAAAGGCTGGAGTACTGAGCACCACCAGGAGCAAACCTCCTCCTTCCAAGCAGAGCTGGGAGGGCTCCTAAGCACCAATAGGTCTGGCCTCCAACAAGCCAACAGTTCTTCCAAAGCCTCACAGTCGGTAATAGGGAAGAAACAGCCTGAGAGAGAGAGAGAGAGAGAGAGAGAGAGAGAGAGAGAGAGAGAGAGAGAGAGAGAGACGGATGCTCTGTGCTGACCAGTACCACGTGCCTCGTCAGTCGCAGGAACCTAATGGCAGAGGTGCTTAACGCACAAGCAGCTGCCTTCCAAAAGTCATAGGAGACTCTGCTCAGGCAAAAGGAGAGAATTCCAGATAACGTTGCCT
Organism: Cryptotis parvus; assembly: GCA_021461705.1. Lineage (NCBI taxonomy): Eukaryota > Metazoa > Chordata > Mammalia > Eulipotyphla > Soricidae > Cryptotis > Cryptotis parvus. Next base: position 21,357 of record JAJIBD010009813.1, read on the forward strand.
GCCTGCTCCTTACTTACACCGACTCTGATGGTGTCCAGGTACTGAGAAACAAAAGACGCTCCTCCCAATGAAATACAAATCATCTTAAGTTAATTTCGGGTTGAGACCTACTCCCAACCAGCTTCACCACCAACACAGTGCACCCCGGGACCCAAGCCCACCTGTCAGCCCCTCTCATGTCCTCAACAAGGCTTTGGGTTGTCTATGGTGCACCTAAACAGGTTCCCTGCGGTTATGACACCTGTCAAAATGTGCTGCCAACAGATCGTTAGGTGTCAGAAAACTCAAATACTTGCTATAACACGTCTCAGGTTGGGGCCTATGAGCCATCAACAGCTTACTAGCCTCTACTTCCACGACTGTATAATGAGCCAACACTCCATACCTAACAGCAAAGTGGTTGTAAAGATGAAGACAAAACAGCTGACGCAAAGCTTCCGCGATGACCACAGGCCCTGTTACATGCACTGCTAGGTTCATTAAACCACACAGCAACCTAATGAGACTGAGAGGGAAATGATCCCGTGAACAAGAAGGAGGTAAGGGGCTGGGAATGTAGCTCAGTAGTACAGCACTCGCCTTACATGTGTAAGGCCCTGGGTTCAATTCCCAGCACCACCAAAATTAAACAAAGGTTAGGAGGGCAAAGATCAGACCCAGAGCACCTAGTCTAGGGCACCCCAACTGGCCTGCTGGTACCTTACCTCTCGAAGCAGACGTGCCTCCAGAAGCTCATGGTAGGCTTTCGCAGACTCCTCAAACCGGTCATGTTTCTGCAGATCCAAGGCCTTGTGATACAATGCAAAAGCTTCTGCTTCCTGTGAACCAAGATAAGGCATATCTCTGTAAACCACATGAAGCCCATTTGGTCTTTTAAAGTCAAAAGTGTAAGGAAGGGGAGTTGTAATCAAAGCTTCATTAACTGTCACTGGACCCTCCGCAGTAGTAATAATTCTTATATTCCAACCTGCCATCATCACACAAAAACTTTAAGTCCCCAAGAAAATAGAAACACAGGCTCAAAGCAACAGAAAATGCTGCAGAGACCAGGGTAAAACCACCTCAGTTCCACGATTATGAGCTCAGCTGGCCCTGCTGGGAGAGTGGCCACACAACCAGGGTAACCCAGAGCACCGAGAGTATGGACGGACTCCACTGCATTCCGCCTGCCCCCTGTTCAACACTGACCACCGCCTGGGAGGAGGACAACTGGGCAGGCTGAGTACCACTGAGACACCTCAAGGACCAGGCACAGTTGGCAAATAGGCTTTGGAGAGGGCCCTGTGCTATCCAGGGACAGTTGACAGGTAGGCTTTGGAGAGGGCCCTGTGCTATCCAGGGACAGCTGACGGGTAGGCTTTGGAGAAGGCCCAGTGCTATCCAGGGACAGTTGGCGAATAGGCTTCAGAGAGGGCTCCGTGCTATCCAGGGACAGTTGATGAGAAGGCCCCATGCTATCCTGGCTTCTCCTATAATGGGGAGATATGTATTTATTCCAGTGGAAACAAATGCAAGCACAAACCCTTGTTCTAAGAAGGTAGGACAAGGCAGCTATGGAGAGAAAAGGGAGGGAAAGATGAAGGGATGGATAGAAGGATGAATGGGGAAAGGGAGGAAGGGGGAAAAGGAAAGGAAGGAAGGAAGGAAGGGAGGGAGGGAGGGAGGGAGGGGAGGGTGGGAGGCAGGCTGAAATGGAAATGATGCTGGACCTTACGGTAGAGAGGAAACACCAACATTTAGAGAGCTGAAGTGGGCCCTGGATCTGCCACTGACCTCGCAAGAGTCAGTCCTGCAGCTCCCCACAAGGGACTCTCCTCACAACTGAACAGTGAGGGCAACACGGTGGAGACCCCTGAAGCCCAACTAGCACCGGTCTCAGACGGCAGGCAACTCCCAAGGTCTGCTCAGTGAATGGATGGCACAGGGAGGCAGCACCTGCTGGGGCAGCAGGCCCGGGGCTGACCTGGCCCAAACACACACCAACAAAGGACACGATCCCTCCTTGGTGTGAGAGTGTGGAGGATAAGCAGGTCCCGTGACAGGTAGAGCTAGCAGAATCACCTCTCAACTTTCATTAGGGAATAAGGGAACATATTTAAATGAGGCCTGTTCTATACAGAGATCAGAAGCAAGGTCTACCTGCAGAGGAAGAGCACAGATTACAAACCTGGGCCTCCTTTGTCTGGGTTTTGTGGCTTTTAAAACTTCCTTCATGATCATCCTCAACGGTGGAGCTGGCATTCAATGCTGCAATTCGAATCTAGGAAGAGGGTTAAGGGAAAAAAAAAGAGTTGCTTTTAACTGAGATGACACATACCTCTTTAATAACCCACAATGAATACAACTCTGCTCTGGCACTCAAGTTATCCTGCCTCGAACAGAACGTGGGGATGCAAATAAATGTCATCACTGAAGAAAAGAATAAAAACAAGAATATCTCTAGGGGGATCATCCCAACTATTTGAAAAGCTTGTCCTGGGTACAGTCCACTGCAAAGGACAGAGCCTGCTGGAGACCAAGCAAGACCCCATTACAGTGGAAGACCCAGGCATCAGAATTACAGATTCCCAAAATATGTCAATGTTGTGTCTCTATAGCAATTATGACCAGACAGTGCGTGCAAGACACTTCCACACAATGTCAAGTGCCCCAACACCCAAATGTGCAACAGCTCTCCCAGGAGAAAGCATAAGAGAGGAATCGCTCCAGCGTCCACCCCAGGGAAACATTCCTGCCCCAGGAATGAAGTAAAAGAACAAAAAACATGGATACTAGCCAATGGACAGGCGTCATCAGTCCTTACCATTCTCAGAGTGCCGAGTGCTGCAGAGCGCTGCTTCCCCTCACTGGCAGGGGCTGCACCAGTCCACGAGCCTCCTACACATGAACAGGGAAGAGAAGGTCATGCAGAGCCCGCCACACCTCAGCCAGATGCCCTCAGGGAGCCACACCCCAAGTCCATGGGCCTCCCTAGATCTAGTCACACAGACCTGGTGAGCACCACGTGGGCTACCACCCAGGAAACCTCTGTCCTGGCCAGAGAGAGAAGCCGACCTGAAGGGGCAAAGCTCCAGGCCCCAGAAACTCCGAAGAGCAGAAAGACAGACCATCCGGCCCCAAGGCACAATGTTCAGTAAAGTAATGTAAAGAAATGTTTGCTATAACCATTTTTTATTAGAGGTGAACATAATAAAAGAAACACAGTCACAACTTCTAAGAGGGTCCAGCAATTAACTCTGAGGGACGAAGGAGAGGAAGCAGGAAGCTGCTTACACCTGAGGAGTGGACAGAAGAGAAGGATGAGCAAGAGCCAGCACTGGGCACGGGAGCAGGCCCAGGCAGACAGGGCAGGAGAGGGGAGAGAAGCAATGCCAAGTATTCTCTGGGCAATGCATGGAGTCTGGAGGACTAAATTTAAGAAATACAAAAAAAGAAAAAATTAAAGATAGGCAGACGAGTTTAAAGTCTGACAAAATAACAAACAAAAAGGCCTGATGAGTATCTGGAGAAATTAGATCTGTATGCATCGTGGATGGGGGTGGATCGGCGCAGCCCTTGCTTACTAAGCCAGTCTGGCAATGCTGGAACGTTAACACAGTCACTGCCTAACTCAGCAATCTGCAATCCTACTCCAGAGAAATGAACCTGTGGGCCCGGAGCAACTCTACAGCAGTAAAAGGTGCTTCTTTCCAGGCAGCCAATCCAGGGTCAATTCCCAGCATCCCATATGGCCCCTTGAACACCACTAGGAATAATTCCTCAGTGCAGAGTCAGGAGTAACCCCTGAGATCTCTGGTGTGACCCAAAAACTCAAAAAAAAAAAAAAAAAAAAAAAAAGAAATGAACATGTAGGTCCACACCAGAACTTGCTCACGAGTGCTCATTGTAGCACTATTCATAGCAACTTAATAAATTTTTAACGCACCCTCCCATTTTCCCATTTTCACCCCCTTAGAAAAAAAAATATCTGAAAAAAAAAAAGTGGATCAAATGTCTGCCAGCCGGTTAATGGGTGAAGCGCTGTGCCTAAACAATGGATTACTATTCCATCATGAGACTAAAATAGGTCGCAAGCTGCAATACACATCAAACCTGGGCCCAGACGAAGAACAATCTATAAAAACAAGAAGATTCTAGGGCTGGGAAGAGAGGACATATGGGCCAAGACTACTAAATGACCCAAGGTTCCTTTCTGAGGTGTTGAAAAGGTTCTGAAAAATGATGATGGCAAAAGCTGCCCCCTTCAGTAGAGACACTGAAAACCGCCTGGCACCCAACACCACCCAGCACCGCTGAAGTGGCCCTGTGGGCCCTGCTAAGCCTGAGGAAAGTCACAGTGCTGGGCTCAAGCACTAATGGTCCTGTCCAGCGAGGAGCAATCCCAGTCTCCTAAGAATTATTTGGGGAGTCCCCCACCTCAACCCACTAACTGTACTTCTTACCTTGGGGAGCAGTGTGACACGCACTGCATTTCTCGATAACGCTGCTGCACGGGACTGTTGCCCGGGCGGATGAGGGTCACACTCCAGGAAGGAGACTCAGAGGCTAGAGGAGCAGCAGAGATGCCGGGGTTCTGGCCTGCGGACAAGACACCCAACAAGTCAGGGAGGGCGAGAGGAGACACCAAATGTCCCATCACAGAAGCCGTAGAAAGTCCTAGAAGCACAGAGCAGCAGCAGGAATGAGCCCTGGCAGACAGAACCATGCCTGGCTAGTGTAAAGGGAAGGACAGTTACAGCTATTACCCCCACAGCCTCAGAGCAGGGTTTCTGGAGCTTCCACACGGGCTCTGTCTTCTTCACAGAGAAAGACTAGCCGAACCTGCGCCTGACAGCTATTAAATCCCTGTCTTCTACTTTGAGCAGGGGAAGGGATTAAGTCTGGACACTACAGCTTCAAAATAAGGCCAGCCATGATGGACACGGACAATTATACAATATGAAAAAATTTTATAAAAGTGAAAACTGTAATATTAAAACCCAGCACTAGACTTATTATTTTCAAAGACACATACACACGTTAACAAGTATCATGAAATGATAAGGTGGTGCCATTGCTAAGGAAAACAGCATGGAACTTCCTCAAGACTTAATCTCAAGTGACTACGTGACCCAGCAATTTCCACTTGCCACAGATAAACAAAAGAACTGAAAGCAACTGTAATTCTGCAGGAGCGAAGAGAAGTCACTTAATCACTTGATATCCCGTTATTCATCGATTTGCTCAAGCGGGCACCAGTAACATTTCCATTGGATCCTATCACGTGCCAGTGTAGCCCAATGGCATCTGCTTGCTCCAGGAATACAAAGAGCCTCAAACCGTTCGTTCAAGGTCTTGATGGAAAAGTCTGACCATCTTGTAGGTGGGAGGTCATGTGATCTTTGACATCCTGTGGGATCCAGTCAGTAATGGCTCTTGTCCAGCGGTCATCTCCAAATCGCATTACATGTTCAATCCATCTGATTTTCGATGCCTTGGCAAACATGGCAGGGCTCCTGATTCTGGAATAGTGACGGAAGTCAGAACTCAGTTCCTTCTCTCACTTGAGTGAGGCAAGATATTCAAGCACAGCTCTTTTGATTCCTCTTTAGGAGACCCGAATAGCATTCTCATCCTGCTTTTCGTGGGGCCCAGGTCTCTGAGGTGATATCAATGCAGGGAGAATGGTGGAGTTAGTAGTCCACCCTATAAAGGCAGACTCCTACATCTGTGCTCTACCACTTACAACTCCACTATATGATCCTTCAATATGCCAAGTGCTCTCTAGGACATTTAAGTAATAAAAATGTGTTCCTCAAAGTTCCCTAATGGTGTTGCATGGCTCCATGAGCACAGCCAGGTGTGGTCCTAGTGGGCTCCAACACAATTCCATTGATCAGGCACAAAATTTCAAGACATACTGTGAAGTGTAAAGCTTACACAGTGGAGCAGCCTCATGGACACTTCACTGAGCACAGCTTTGTGTACAGCTGTGACTCGAAGGCCCATGGTTATGCTTTCCCTCAAAAGTAAGCTATCGGCATAAACGGCAATCTTCTCTGGCCTGCACAGTCAGGCCAAGCGGACCCAGATTTAGCACTGTTTAGGCAGTCCAACAATTAGTTAAATAGTATGGGACCGGAGCAATAATATAGCGGGTAGCGTGCTTGCCTTGCACACAGACAACACAGGTTCACTCCCTGGCATCCCAAATATGGTCC
>JAJIBD010009814.1:0-88252 GCA_021461705.1 Cryptotis parvus
ATCCCATATTGACCCCAGAGCATCAGCAGATGTGACCCAAAAAAAAGAAAAAAAAAATATATATATATATCCTAGACAGCCATGGGGGCAGAGCTGCTACTGACTCTCACTGTGCCCAGCTGCTCATGAGGTGCACCAGGAGAGGGATAGCAGGTTCTAGCCCTGGCCTGCCACCCCAGCAGATCCTCACAACAAGCCAGACGACCCCCTACTCCATGAGGACCTCCATTTTCCACATCTGGACTTCCCCGCCAGAACTCCACCCAGCAGACCAGCCCTATCACAGCTCGGCCAGTAGCCACTTGCTGCCACGTGGTTCATCATAAATGCTGGATTTTGAGATGACTACAAGAGTCTGCTCCCCACACAGCAGAGCCTGGCAAGCTACCCGTGTCGTATTTGATATGCCAAATACCAGTAACCTCATAGACCTCATTCCCATGACCTGATGGAATGGTTTGAGGCTCTTTATGTTCCTGGAGCACGCAGGTGTCCTTGGGCTCTACTAGCATGAGACAGGTCATATAGAGTTAGTTACTGGTGCCCGCTCCGTGCAAATCGGCGTATGAACGGGAAGACAGTGATACAGTGACAGTGATATATCCTTCAAACTCTTGTGAATTTGAGGCTAACTCACAAAACTTATCAAGTCCCAATGAATCAGATAAGAAAGTCCAGTTTTGTAGACTAAATGTTCCAGTGACTAATGTAGACTAATGTTACAGTGATGGCAGTTTCATAGCTTTTAGATTTTTCTTTTTTTAACTTCTCATCACTTCTGATTCTGCCTCATCCCTTAGAAACGAGGTGCGAGTCAGGGACAGACAAAAGCAAGATCTCATGAGGTGCTGTAGAGCCAGAGAGATAGTACAGAGTCCTTGCTTGTGACTCATCCAGGTTCGATCCCTGGCACCACATATGGTCCCTGCCAGGAGTGACCCAAAAAGCAGAGAAATAGGAGTTAGACCTCTCTTCTCCCCTTTCAGTCTAATGAGAAATGACCCTTGGCAATCACTTTGGCATTAAATAATTTTAAAAAAAATTTTTTTAAATCCCAGTCCCTTACAGCACTCTCTGGTGTTTTTTTCTGATCTGATTGAAAATTCCCAAGCACGTTTCAGGCATTGTTTTAGAATGGGTGAGCAAAGCTGGAATTTCAGAACCGACATCTGTTACATATTTGGAAAAATGTTTTTAAACCTAATTCGACACTAACCTGTTAGTGTCTGACCCAGAAATCCAGAATTCCAGATAGATACTTGGGTCTTCTGATATCATAAACATTTGATGTTTGTGTTCTGATATTTTTTAATGCAAAAAATGTTTGCTTCTGGCACTTTGAAATCTCCTAAAGGAAAATTTACAGACACCTTTGAGGGGATGGTGATTTTTAATAGGATATAAAAAAATAATCCCCCTCCCCGCCACGCTTTTATAAAATACTGCCATATGGCCACGGTTCCAGCCCCCAAACACCCTCAAGTTTATCAACACCCAAATCCCCAAGGTCGTAACGATGATATTAGCATTTCATTTTCAATGCGTGCATGATGCTCAGTCACTTGAAAGGCTTCTATTTTGTATTTAGTATGAAACACAAGGCTAATTAATAAAAGCTGGAGCTAAGCCCTGTGCCAAATTAAACAAATATTTATAGGAAATCAGTGGCGTGCAGCAGCAGAGCGGCCCTGAAACTGTAGCATGGGTGGAGATGTCCGTGGGTTTCCCGCAGGCGCGTGCTCCTGTTGGGACCAGCTTTCCAGGGCTGCATGGAGCCAACCAGGATGGTCCCTCAAGGCAGGCAGAGTCGCACAATAGCAAATAAACAATTTATGATCAATACCCTTAAAGCCCCAGGAGAAACCTTAAAACCTAAATTGTCTGGGGCTTGGCTGTGTGACTCCCAATTAAATGAGCATGTTGTGTTTTTAAATACCCAGGCCTTACTGAAAACTCCCCTAGCTTTTGTTTTGGGGGCTGGGTGTTTTCTTCAAAGCTATAAAATGTGTTACTGGCGACAGAATCCAGCTTTAATATGTTTCAGGAGGCTCTGATAGTAAATTCACACCTTAGCTTATAAAAGGTGTGGGCTAGTTGGCTAAACTATCGTTCCCATCTTCTACCTGACTGAGCAGGGGTCAAAATCCAGCTGCCTTTCATTAAAGCCTTTTGGGAAAAGTCCAGGGCAGGCCAGGAGGCAACGGCCTCAGAATCCAGCCCCTCGGAGCCTGAGGTTGAAACACCTCCAGGGCCTGTGTGCCTTGTGCCCATTCCAGGTGATCAGACAGTTTGAGGCTTCTTCTGGGCTAATCACTGAAGTTTCTCTTCTTTTGGGGTAGGGGAATGTGAAAACACTGGGCCACATCCTACAGTGCTCAGGAGCCATTTCTGGCAATGCTCAGGGACCGTATACAGGCCCAGGGATGGAACCCAAGTGAGCTGGGTACAAGGCAAGTGCCTTAACTCTTGTACCATCTCTCCAGCTCCAGTCACTGATGGTCAACAATGAGAACTACATTGGCCTGTTCAGAAGTCCCCAGGTGACCAGCAGTTTCCCCACCCATTCTGTCTCATTAGTGGTCACTCTTTGATCCTATGCTCCCAAAGGACTCTGGTGTCCGAGCACTGACCACTCCATTGTCTCTTTTCTAAGACTGAGATGAGCGAGCATTGATTGGCGTGATGAGAACCTGCCGTCTTTCATTTCCCTGATAGATAAGAAAAGGCAGCTGGGGCCGTCCTAGTCCTGTTCACTAGGTGCCTTGCCCGCGATGGTGTTGAGTTCATTTCAAGGAGCAGCACAGCAAGCTCCAGCCAGACCCAGCCCTCCAGCTCAGCAGCGCCCAGCCACTAAAGTCTGCAGGCTGTGTCCAGTCCTGTTTCAACATGCAGTTAGCCAGCATGGCCCCTGCTGGTCCCAAAGCTGAGTTTTCAAAAGTACCTCTGGAGCAAGTAGCCAGCCAACTGGGGGCTGATTATTTGTGACCTCTTCCACTGACTTCCTGTGTGGAAACTTGGCAGCAGTAACCAGGAAGGGCCCAGAACAGGCTGTCTGAAAAGTCCCCAATTCCTCTCTGCCCTCCCCCTCTGCACACAAGGCTCTCTCCAGTTCTGCAGGGCCATGCTCCATGGGTAACTTTATTTACTCAAAGAGCTGTGTGGAATCAATATTTGGAGTGAGACTTCCTCTTCAGAAAACAGATGGCCAATGAAGCATCCCAACTTCTCCAAGACAGAGATTAGAGGGGCCGCCATCCTCCTGGCAGATGAGGACTCGTACCCGAGGCTTGTTCCTGAAGCTGATATAAATATTTCTTCCCTATAGTCTGCGTTTAACAGATGATGAAACTAAAGGAGAGGGGCTGGAGGCTGCTGCTCCTCCTGAACCTTCCCAGCAGAGGTCACCATTTTCATGACTTAAATGCGTTCCAAGACTTAAGGGCCTGGCCAGTTGAGTCTGTAAATTAAAATCAACAAACAATTGAAAGGACTAGGGCAATTTAGTCCTCAGTTCCCGGAACTGACAATAGGCACTCAGCAAATCACTCTGACTAAAGAAAATAGTATCAGTCTATGAAACACAGATTATTGAAGCAATTTAACTTAAATCTTGGTGTTTGAGATAGGTCTGTATGTAGCTAAAGTAAATATATTTCCTTTGAAGGCTTGCGTGTGTGTTGTATGGACATGACCATCCAAGTATGGATGTCAAATTATTTTGATGTACCCCCTGATGAGGTGTAATGTATGCATTAATGGACATGTAATGCGATTTGGAGACAACCCCTGGACTAGGGCCGTTACTGACTGGATCCCACGGGATGTCAAAAGATCACATGGCTGCCCACCTACAAGATGGTCAGACTTCTTTGTCAATACCCTGAAGGAGGGGCGGGCGATAGCCCAGCGGGTAGGCGTTTTGCGCGCGGCCGGCTGCCGGCCGGGTTCGATCCCGGCAACCCATATGGTCCCCGAGCACCGCCAGGAGTAATTCCTGAGTGCAGAGCCAGAGTAACCCCTGAGCATCGCGGTGTGACCCAAAAACAAAAAAAAAAAATAACCCTGAAGGAACGATTTGAGGCTCTTTGTATTCCTGAAGCAACCAGATGCCATTGGGCTACATTGGCATGTGATAGGGTCAAAAGGAAATGTTTTTGGCACCCGCCGAGCAAATTGATGAATAATGGAATTCAAGTGATCAAGTGACCCCCCCTTAAATGTTTATCACAGAGAGTCATAACCACTACTAAGTGCACATTGCTGCTGTCTTAGCTGGTGTCTTAGCTGCAGTCACCTTAAAGCCAATCCTATAGGCATTGAAAATAGAAGATGTGGGGAGGGGAAAAAAAGAAAAGAAAATAGAAGATCCATATAGTGAACATTTGACTTTGGCTTTATGGGATCCATAAACGAGATTTATTCAGGTGAATAGGAAGAATGGTCATCTTCTTCTGTCCCTTTCCTTGTGAACTTCTGTAGACCTTCTTCCCTGGCCAGCATTGAGATCTTCTAGTAAAGGCCTTGAAACAGTACATTCTTGTAAGTTGAACCATAACATTGTCACAAACCTTCATAGGGGCCGGAGCAATAGTACCGTGGTTAAGGCGATTGACCCAGGTTCAATCCCTGGCAACCCATAATATCCCCCAACACTGTCAGAAGTAATTCCTATGTGCAGAGCCAGGAGTAACCCCTGAGCATTGCCAGGTTTGATCCAAAAGAAAAAAGAAATTAAAAAAAAAGTCTTAATAAAGCAAGGGACTGAGTCATTCACACCGTACAGAATACCTTCTAGAGACAGTAAGAAATAATGGTCATAAATAGTGCCCAGTTGAAATCTTGAAGACAGACTTGTTCAAAAATAGGTGCTGAATAACATGGATGATCCTTTTAACTATTTCTGTCATTGAAATCCCCCTTGAATCCGTTGAAACCCCCTTTTTGTTTTGTTTTTGTTGGTTGGTTTGTTTTTTGCTTTGTGGGTCACACCTGGCGATGCTCAGGGGCTTAATCCTGGCTCTGCACTCAGGAATTACTCCTGGCAGTGCTTGGGGATCTAACCCGGGTCAGCCACCTGCGGGGCAAAGGCCCTACCGGCTGTGCTATAGTTCTGGCCCCAGAAATCCCTTTTATAAGTCCCCTTGGAGAAGAGACCGGAGATTGCTGTGGCTTCCCAGTGGGCATTGGCGGTACAGACTTAGGTGGCTGCAGTCGGATTTTGAACAGCAGAGAGCAGTAGAGGAGTGTCAGAGCCCAGAATGCTCCAAGACCCAAGAGCCAGGAAACAAAAAGCATGTTCTCTCAGCATGATGTTCAGTTTCCACTGGAGGGAATGATGCTTTTTTGAGCTTGTGTTACAAGTGTATTCAATTCTAGAGAGGGATAAATAATGTCCAAGCAATAAGTGATAGAATAGGAATACTATCTATTATCCAAACATTGATAAACTATTTATTAAAACTTAAAATGGTTTACTTTGGAGGAGTGGAAAAATCCGGTAACAAATTCTGCCCAAGCTTGAGACCATCACTAATAGCTATAATCCAAAGCAGGCCTCAGAAGAGTTACATAGGAGTCATGGAAATTCAGTGTCTCTGTGAACGCCCGAATTACACTAAGGCTTCAAGATGTCTGCATCAGAGACAAGAGAGAGATAGAGAGAGAAAGAGAGGAAACTGGGGTACCTGCTATTAAGGCGGGTGGGGGACGGGAGGGGGGGGTACATTGGTGGTGGGAATGGGGCACTGGTGGAGGGATGGGTACTGGAATACTGTATTACCAAGAACCAATTATGAACACCTTTGTAATTGTATGTTTCACGGTGGTATAATAAAAAATTAAAATAAATAAATAAATAAATATGGCATTTCAGAGCACAAAAAAAAAAAAAAAAAGATGTCTGCATCAGTTTCACCACACTGCTGAAGTAGGTTTTGAACAAACAACATGATAAGTCTGATCTTTCATTTTATCCCCATTGGCCTTAGCGGTACCACTGGGGATAATGGTGGTGATAGACACAACATTGATGCCGCCATGTTTTTTTTAATTTTTTAAATATATTTTATTATACCACTATGAGATAAACAATTAAAAAAAATGTTCATGTTTGGGTTTCGCCATACAGTGTTCCATACCCATCCCTCCACCAGTGCCCATCTCCCACCACCATGTCCCCGATTCCCCCCTGCCCCAGCCTGCCCCTATTGATGCCACCATAGTTTGACAGACACAGCTGTTGCTGTGTAGCCGTTGAAGGCCTCATGGCCGCATGTGCAAAACCAAATTCTTGGCTCCTTGATCTTATTTCTTTCTATCTCAAAAACAGTATCCCTCCCCCGACCCCACAAAAAGGAAGGGAAAAAATATATATATAAGAGGTCAGAGAGATAGTACAGCAGGTAGGTGTCTTGCCTTGCACATGGCCAACCCAGATTTGATCCCCAGCACCTCATATACTCCCCTCCTCAACCATCTAGGAGAGATCCCTGAGCACCAGATGTGACCCAAAATACAAAAAAGAAGCAAAAGGCAAGAAATACTATCGCCACTCCCCGTAGGCACAAGAGCCATTTGTTGATCCCTTCCTCTTACCTCCCACAGCATCAAGTCTCTCGATTCTGTTTCTCATATGTCTCTTTAATCTCTTCCCTTCTTTCCAAGCCCACTGTCACGCCCCCACCCTGCCTCCTTCATCATACCTGCCTTCCTGTAGGATCCTCCAAGCTGGTCTTTCTTTCTCTCTCCCAGAAGCAATGTGGTCCTGATATTCGCATTATGGCTCAGAGCCTCACATTCCCATGAATGAAGCCTTCATTGAACTGGGAATGAATTGTCCGTTGAACTGGGAAGACGTTGAACACCCTGCCAGCTACTGCGCTCCCTACCGCTACCCCCTGCCTCTCTCTGCACCCGCTCCAGACTTTCTTTTATGGGGGGCTGTCCACACTCAGTGGTGCTCAAGTCTGTGTGCATGGATGACTCCTGGAAATACTCCAGACCATAAGCAGTGCTGGGGATGGAACGGAGACCTCCACAAGCTGTGTAGGTGCCTTACCCTGTACTATCTCTCCATTCCCTGCCCCCTCCACCCAGGTCTTTCTGACCCAACACCTCACATGGTGCCTTTGCCCAGAGACACTCAGCCTTCTGGGTCTTGGTTTCTCCACTCTAAAAGGGGGTAAGGATGAGGGGCTGGGTCCTTCCCAGCAATTACCTTCCTACTTCCTGTGTAAAAACAAGTTTGTTTTACTTCCTATAGCCCTCTCCCCAAGCACTGATCCCAAAATAATGTGAGAGGTTAGCCAATGCCTGTTAGAAAATATTTTCCAAATATAGTACAGAAAAAACAAAATGCTTTGAAATTGAAATGTATATGTTAACCAGCAGTGTTTTCCATTAATAGAGGGATGTTTATACCATGTGAAATGCCTTAAAGCCTGAAATGACAGCAGGGAAGGAGACTCCATCCTTCCAAAGTCCATTTACTTCTCTCTCGCCCGGTTCTGTTCCAATGCTTCGGTGGCATGTGGGTGCGTAGCTCGATCGGCATTCCAACTCTCCTCTGGGAAAACGTGTGCTTTGAAGGTTTATACTGTTCTTTCAGGCAAGGCAGCATTGTTGAGTTGTGATTTCAGATCACCAAGCACCAAAACCTGAAATCGGGGCCACGCTTTCCTTTCTTCCATTGCCCGTAGCAAATAATAAGATTTTTTTTGCTTTTTGAGTCACACCCGGCAATGCTCAGGGGTTAGTCCTGGCTCTGCACTCAGGAATTACTCCTAGCAGTGCTCGGGGACCATATGGGATGCCGGGATTGAACCTGGGCCGGCATGGGCCGGGCGCGAGCAAGGCAAACGCCCTACCCGCTGGGCTATCGCTCCGGCCCACGATGTTTGTTCCTAAGCCAGTATACTGCAGAAACTGAAGGTGGGCTCATGAAATCAGCTTATGCATAAACTAAGCCACCTTCAAACCAATTCAGTGCCCTTCTGAAAAGTTTGTTGAGTTTCTACTCATTACAGACACCTACCAGGTACCAGCTTACTGGCTGAACCTAGGCCCAGTTCCCCAAGGTTTCCTGGGCCAGAAGAAGCCGCACATGCAAGCATATCACTCAGGGAGCTGGTGAAACGATAAAGAAAGGTAGTGTGGGCTCTGGGGCAGGAAGGTTCTTGTCTCCGCTTGGAGGGACTGGGCAAGGGAAGTGGACAGGAAGTATTTACCTGTCAAGAGGATGATCAGGTTCTAATAAATGGAGTGAGGGACGTAGAGGAACAGGAAGTACATCAGACTTTGTAGGGGGGACTGGCCAGGTTCAAAAGAGTTGGTAGCCAGATAAACCCTTTGGGTTTCATCAGGAGCAAAGGACAGTGATCGATGCCTGGGGACTAGTGTTTGAGTGGGACCTGCTTGAACCACTGCCAGCTTTCTGGCCTTGGCAGTGTGGGGAGAAGGGGTGCAGGGGCTGCTGAGGAAGACCAGGGCCAGGAGCCCACTCAGGTTGCTGCACTCTGCTCAAAGTCCATCTCCAGAGACTTTCTTAAGGGCAAAGAATATTCTTTACTGCTCTCCTATAAAGTAGGTCTCCTATAAAGTAGGTCGCCTCCACATTCCCTCTTAGGAGTGTAGATAACTGGCTTTGACTGTGAACGTTTAGGCCAGAATCCATGGGTTTCACTCTAGTTTTTGAGTGTCTGTGCTTGAGCGTGTAATGGCACCGTCACATAGGTGCATACCGTGTCCAGACACTAGCTCCGCTCGCCAGCAGCCTCCTCCCCCACCTTCCTGTAACTGATCACCGCCTCCCTTGGTGCTTCCCTCTTTCAAGGTAAAGCATTTAGAACATTTATCTTCTATGCCAGACAGAAGCAACTACAAAAAATACACACACAAAGACTCATACACAAATGCTTCTATCTGATCACCTGTTTGCCCTGGGGGTGAGACCAGCCCCAGCCAGTTGCATGGCCCGAGACACCGGTGCTGCGGCTCTGCTCCGCCTCCTGGTTAAAGGCGATGCCGGCGAGCTCAGCTCCTCCATGCTGCTGCCTCTGACTTGGTGCCTTTTTCTTTTTGATTTTTGGCCCATACCTGACCAAGCTCAAAACTTATTCCTGGCTCTGCACTCATGGGTCACTCCTGATGGGTTCAGGGATCACATCGGGTGCTGAGATTGAACATAGGTCGTTGCTTACCTTACCCACTGGACTATTGCCTTTCTCTGAGAATGACTGTTTTCAGGGGTGCCTCTCAACCAGTGCTCAGGAGCTCTGGGGAGCCCAGTGGTGATTCTCAGCTGCCTGAGCTTGTGATTCAGGGCAAGGCACAGAGGTTGCAGTGCTACCTCAGGCTCCAGGGATTAGGGATGCCAGGGTGACCCTGGCAGGGCTGGGGACCACTAGGACCACGGCACTGGGTTGGGGAACCATGTGGTGCCAGGAATTCCACCCCTGCACCCATACCACTGTACTGTCAGCCGCTATGAGAATGACTTCTGTGCCCAACCTTTAAAGCATCAGGGTCAACTGTCACTGCCCCGTGGATGCTTAGTGGCCTCGCCCAGGCATGCAGTTCCTCTGTCCACAGGAGAACAGAGAGGACTTTGTAAATGAACTTAGGGGCCAAGTGATAGTACAGTGGGTAGAGCACTAGTCTTGCACATGGCAGGCCCAGATTTGGTTTCCAGCATGCCAGATGGTTCCCTAAGCCCTACCAGAAGTGATCCCTGAGATCAGAGCCAGGAGGAGTCTCTGAGCACAGCCAGGTGTGGGTACCACACCCACCCACACACAAGAAGAAATGAATCTGCCGGTCCCCAAGAGGCAGCCGATACTTTCTGATTATAACATTTTCTCTATTCATCCATGTCACAGGCCCCTGTGGGTTTTCCATGGAATCGTTGTGTATTCCCAGTCTCCAAGGTTAAAAATAAAGTGTTGAGACTGGAAAGCGCTGCAGTTATCTGTAAGCAAATATTTACATCTAAGGCAAAAGTGACTAACGGGATCTGGCTACAGACCATGGAACTGGAAAGCAGTTTGGCACTGCTGGAGATGAGTTTGGAAGGTGGAGGGACAGACTGACACAGAGCAGGACAGGAGGCGTTGGTGTCAGAGACCTGGAGTGAGAGACCCAGGGCCTCAAAAAGCTGAGGCTGGTCTCAGAGAAACATGCGAGCCCCCACACCGGCAACAGGGGAGACTGTAAGACTAGTCGGCAGCAAGCTGTCTTCAATGAGGCAGTGTGTCCGTTTGTGGTCCAGGAGGAATGCAGGAAATGGAACCGCTTGTCCAGGGTTGGATGACGGACCTAGCTAGCTTGGGAGTTTTGCTGTTTTATCCACTCACAGCTTAATCTACTTACATGTTCTTAAGTCTGGGTTCATACTAATGAGATCTCTCTTCTGTGTAAACACTGATGGAGAGTGTGTCAATTACAGAAGTCACCTTGACTCTGAATTATCATTATATATCTACTATGACTTCTATATTATCTGGATTGGGCACAGCTCCTCTTTATACCCACTGAAACCAGTGTAGGGCAGTTAGAATTTACCAGGAAACTACACCCTGGCTAAGTTAAGACTGGCTACATTTAAGATTATAGGAAGGATCATACTAGTTTGCCCTATCGTCACACAGGCCAATGTGACCCTTTCAGTATACGGAGAACAAGATACTCAGAATCTCCCTGGTGCAGGTAATAAATAAGAAGGACCTTGTGGGTACCATTAAGATTACATGAAGCCCATGAAATTAAGATGTATTACTTTATACCAGCCTCTCTCTCTCCAGTATTTTACATAAGAGATAATCTTGGAAGAAGGGATTAGTCCTTGGCATAATCATTTGTTTATACCTGTAGTAGAGTGTAGCACCACCCTTCTACACTCTTCTACTCTCTAGAAGCTGTTGAGTTGATCTTTGTTGACAGGACCCTCCCTGTCAACAGTTAGGATTACTTTTGTGTATATAAGGGGACTGACTTGAGGTACTATCTCCCTCTCTGGTGGGATCCACTTTGGTGGGACTCTCTCTCTGGTGGAATCCTCTTTGGAATCCTCTTTGGGCCCAAGAGGTTTTTTTGGGTCAAGAAGACTTGGGCCCTCGTGTGGTCTACGTTTTGACCAGAGCTAGAGTTCTTCCATTATATTGGATTGCAGTGGTAGAGCTTGTTGCACTATTAAATGCCTTTTGGAACTGTTCCGGACTTGTGAGTTTTCATCCATTCCCTGGCGGCCTCGGAGGTAGAAGAGAACTTCTGTCCTGATACTGTTGGGGACCCCAGTGGCTCCTCGGCAGTCCAGGGAGCAACAGCAGCAGCTCTGACATGTGATTGGGCTCTTAGTCCAGCACTGCCCACTGCTAACTGTTCCCTTTGGGCAAGTGACTTCTCTTCCCAGCGCTTGCTTTTTTCTAATCTCTAAAGAGAGAATTATAATGGCGCCATCCTGTTTCTGTGAATGTGGCAAAGATTAAACAAAGTAATATGCGCAGCTTATTACACCTATGACATCCATGTCAGAGTCTATGCATATTAGACTTAGAAGACTTAGAAGTTAGTACTGAGTGAACAGAAAGATAGTACAATGGGCAGGGTGCTTGCATTGCATGCAGCCAACCTGGATAGTTCCCCAGCACACCCTACGGTTCTCCAAGCACACCAGGAGTGATACCTTAGCGCAGAGCCAGGAGTAAGCCCTGAGCACCACAAGGTATAATCCCCAACAAAACATTAGTATTTGGTGACTGGTGAGACAGTACTGCAGGTAAGATGATTGCCTTCTCGACCCTAGTTTGATCCCCAGCCCCAAATGTCCCCTGAGTGCTGCCAGGAGTGGTCCCTGAGTCCATCAGGAGTAAACCCTGAGAACTGTCAGGTATGAGCCAAACTCCCCTAAAAAAAAGAGCACATTAATACTTAGAGAGGTTGGGGTGGGGGGTCCTCGATACAAAACAAGACTTAGGACAAGAGCCCAGCAATATAGGGGAAGCAAGGTTTGTGAGGGCCACGTAGTAGAGAGCCAACCCACAGTGGGGAATCAGAAGATACAGTCTTGGTAGTAGGAGTCAGCTGGGGCAGGAACACGCCTTTAGAAGGTGGTGGAAGATGTGGGAAACAGACATGGATGAGCCATGAAGAGGTCATACTAGGTGAGCAAACCTGGTACAGAAGGATAATTCCAGCCACTTGCACTTACTTGACTACAATACAATTCCCGGTGACGGGAAGTAGAATGTCACTTTTGAGAGCATGACTGGAGAAGAGAGCGTTCCTATGTAACAATATGAAACAGCTTCCATTGACACAGGGAGCCTGCATACCGCCGTGTACACTTAAACGTGATTAGAGTCAGGCAATATAAAATCAATGATTGTGGGCCTGCTGTGGGGCAGGCTCGAGGGTGGTGGGGAAAATGGAGAGCGCGGTGGAGAGGTGACAGTGGTGTGGGATTGGTGTTGGAATGCTGAATGTCTGTAAACCATCATAAACAACTTTGCAAACCAAAGTGGGGAAACACCGGTCAGAGCAGTCTGTTGCATGTGGATATATTTAACCACAGTGCTTCAAACACTGGGCTGTCGTTAAGGTCGTCGATATTGGGTCATTCACAGAAGCAAGTGGGTGGTGCCAGTTTGTGAGATTCCAGTCTTACAAAAGAGCCAAACTAGGTCCAGAGGTAGAGGAGAAATTTCATAGTTAATTTCCTTCTCTTTGTGAATGTTGATGCCATTTTAAAGCCCATATGCAGGAGACAGGAAGGACTAAATAAAGAACTGTTTTGGCTAGAGGTAAGGACATTTGACATTGCTGGAGAGATCATTATGTGCCTGGAAGCAGAGGTTGGACATGTGTTTTGAAGGTAAAGCAGTAAGAAAGAACGGCCTTAGGGGATCAGGAGATTGGTCACGGTGACAGGTGAGCAGTAGCCATTGACATGGCTGGGGAACAGCTCCGGTCAGCAGTTGGTCTTGTATTCATGCCAGCCCTACTTTGCACATGGGTAAGAGAAAAATCATTAAAAAAAAAGAAGTACTGATAGCCAGACAAGAGTGTTTAAAATTCCAGGTAAGGGCTAGCCCTGTATCCTTATGTCTTTCCTTGGAATGAAGCGAAAGAGTAAAATAGGAATGGATAGAATGGTAGGGCGCAGCTCAGGATCTGATGGGCCTGGGTGGAATTTAGTTCCTGAGCTTATCAGTCAGGACTTAACAGTCTAATACTGATACTAAAAATCAGATGTCCCTTTAACATAAGACAGGCTACGGGGTTTTGTGTTATAGTTTTGGGGGTAGTTCTGGGCTTACTCCTGGCTCTGCTCTGAGGCTTCAGTTTGGGCAGGGTGCAGCGGGCTATCTAGGATGCTGGGAGTTGAACCTTAGTAGGCCACATGCAAGACAAGTGCCCTGCCCACTGTACTATCGCTCCCGCCCCAGATCTGCCATTTTAAATTCTCCTAGAAAGCTTTAGTGAGTCAGAACCAAGTTCAGCACTGTTTGGCACCTGGGAAGTTCTGTATTTGGCAATACTTGAACATGCTGTTGTTGTTGTTGTTTCTGGCTTAAAATAAAAATATTTTTTGGGGATTGGGGGTTATACTATGTGCGGCTTGTAGGCTGCTCCAAGCTCAGTGCTCAGGGGTCACTCCTGGCAGTGCTGGGGTAGCCGTGTGGTGGCAGGGGGAGGAACTTGCCCCACAAGCAGCCCGTGTTACTTTGATTCCCTTAAGTAGCAGGTAGTATTATTACCATACAGTAGTAGGTGAGGACACTAGAATCATCGCTGGTACAAGTGATAAAGGTAGGCATGAAATGATGGTTTTCTGCCTGTGACTCTGAAGCGGTGAAGCTCCTTCTATGCTGCCGTGAGGCTGCAGTGTCCTGGGTAGGGCAGCAGGTGCCAGGGAGGGCACCAGAGAGCCAGCACAGGCTCGCTGCTCCCCACTGCTGCTGCCAGCGTGCTTGCAGGATCCATAATTAGAGTGTCTACAATGAGAGTGTCTGAAACTGGGCGTACCCAGAGGCTACCCAGAGAACACCGGAATTGGGAGGCAGGAGTGGCTGCTGCAGGTGACCATGTGGACAGGGTGGTGGGACCCCCCCTGACGGTGGCCTGAGGTGACAGAGGCAGAGAACTGATGCTAAGGAGGGGAAATAGACCTTAGGGTGAGGCAGGCAAAGACTAAGGGTCCTGGGCTGAGTCAGGAAGTCAGTTGATAATGTCTGTTGACTACTTCTGCCAGAGTAGTGCAGAGATCTTGTCAGTTGGATGCTATGGAAGGTGTCTGCGGGAGACCCTTGCGATGCTGAGCCTTCCCGCCCACTGCATTGCTGGGGATATTCCCTTTGGTCTCCCCAGAAAGGCTGCATGTGCACCAGGCCGCAGAATTGGTCAGGAAAGGTGAGCTTTAAATCTCATGTTCTCTACGGCCTCCACCTGCTGGGACAAGCACTCAGCAGATGCTTTTTGAACTGATGGTTGCAATATAGAATAAATGGCAGCAACACATTGCATGTACTTGCATGCAAGTTTTTTTCATAATTTTATTTTACCACCGTGAGAAATACAATTACAAAACTGTTCATGAATAGGTTTCAGTCATACAGTGTTCAGCACCCATCTCTCCATCCGTGCACATTTCCCATCACCAATATCCCCTATTTCCTCCCCCTCCCCCAGCCTGCCTCTATGGCAGGCACTTCCCCTCTTCTCTCTCTCTCTCTCTCTCTCTCTCTCTCTCTCTCTCTCTCTCTCTCTCCCCCTCTCTCTCCCTCTCCTTCCCTCCCTCTTTTCTTCCCCTCCCTTCTCTTACACATTGTGGCTTGCAATACGTACATTTAGGGGTTATCATGTATATCCCTTTGCCTACCTTCAATGCTCAGTTGTAAGCTGGTATTACCATTCCAACCATTATTAGCACACTGGTCTCCTCTCTGTATTACCTAACCTCTCCTCCAATGCACTTATGGTAGATTGCACCCACTGACAAGCCCTCCTGATCCATGTTTAGCCTGGCTTTGGATATTAGTATCATACTAATTTTTTTATATCATATAAATGAATGCAGTCATTTTATATCTGTCCTTTTCTCTCTGGCTAATTTCACTTAACATGATCCTCTCCATGTCCAGCCATTTATAGGCAAAGTTCATAACTTTGTTTTTCCTGACAGCATAGTATTTCATTATGTAGATGTACCATAGTTTCTTTATCCAGTCATCTGTTCACAGGCACTCAGGTTGTTTCCAGATTCTAGCTATTGTGAATAGTGCTGCTATGAACATGGAAGCGCAGATGGTGTTTCTGTTGTATGTTTTTGGACTCTCGGGATATATTCCCAGGAGTGGTATTGCTGAGTCAAATGGGAGCTCAATTTCTAGTTTTTGGAGGAATGTCCATATTGTTTTCCCAAAAGGCTGTACCAGTCGACATTCCCACCAACAATAGATGATGGGAATCATCCATTCTTTCTTCCCAAGGCTTTCTCTCCACCAGCACTTGTTGCCCTTGCTCTTTTGGATATGTGGTATTAGATGTGGTATTAGATGATATCTCATTGTGGTTTTTATTCTGATGATTAGTGATGATGAGCATTTTTTTCATATGCCTTATGACCATTCGAATTTCTTCCTTGATGAAGTTTCTATTCATTTCTTCTCCCCATTTTTGATGAGGTTAGGTGTTTTCTTCTTGTAGCATTCTACAACAAAGTAAGGAATTTTTTAATTAATGCATCTATTTATCACCATAAATTCAGCCTTTGAGGTCAGGGCCCCTTTAATTAATGTCAGCTTTTTTTCCCCACTGTGGCTAAGCACATTAAGTACAAACCCTATACAGAAGCACACATCCTATTTTAATCCCTCTACCTGATTGGCTGACAGAAAGTTCCCACCCGACTTTCCCCGGTTTAAATATCCCTGTTCCACCTAGAAAAGGAGCTATTACCCCAAAGTGGTTCCCGGACGCTTCTTTATGGGTGCTCCACTCGACCTCCTTTGTGGGTGTTCTACTCACTCAGGATCTGACCTTACCAGTGTCATTAACATTCACACCTTCTGTGAAGTTTTCCATTGTGCACTTGATCAAAACTAGAACTATTCTAAATTATACATTGTTAACATCTTTTTATTTTAAATGCTTATCTTGGATCACCCTATCTTCTTGACGCATCATGAAAGACACTATATTTCATGGAAGTTGGGATGAAAATCTCTAAGACTACCTTCTACTATCTGGATGCTATCTCAGAACTTTGCCACCCTCACCTCCCTACATCCCCCAAAGTAATTATTTTTACAACATGAGGTGGATTGTAGCAAAGTATATCATCTTCACGTTGCAAACCACATTGTTTAGCCTCCTCCATTGGCTCCATGAAACAAAAAAAAAACATAAGCCACTTACATTGTTACTCCTTTAGAGACTGTACCAGGATTGTGGATGAACTGACAAGGGCACTAGTGGACCACTGGAAAAGGTATTGACTTTAGGAAGGCATGAGGGTTCCTAATAAAATGTATTTCTTTGATATTTTTAACTGGAGCACCTATTGGCCAAAATAATTAGTATTAAATATTAATTTGGGGTGGGGTTATACCCAGGTCCATTCCTATTGTGGTGCTCAGAGGCCCTCCTGGATTAGTGCTCAGGAAATGTGTGGTATGGAGTAGCAAACCCAGGGTTCCCACATATAGAGGATGCGCTTCAGCCCTTTGAGCCATCTCCCCAGACCCAGATAACTTTCAGTACTGGATTAGACCTGATCTGGTAATAGGCTTCTAACAACTAACTTCTTATGCCTTCAACTACTCCAGAACCTAAGCAAATAACAATATGCCTGGGGGTGGGGGAGTTTGTTTGACCTACTTAGGATCTGTACATGATACACAGATAAAAATAATTTCTCTGCACCAATTAACTGAAAGTCTTCAACTGTAACAACTTGGAAACTTTCCATTTCTAAAATTGGTGCCCAGAACATTAAGTGACTTGCTCATCTTTAGGGAAAGATGAACTAGCTTTATTTAGTCCATTGCTGAGCTTATCATTGGAAATAATTCAGTAAATCCTTGTGTTCCCCACTC
This sequence comes from Cryptotis parvus, assembly GCA_021461705.1. Lineage (NCBI taxonomy): Eukaryota > Metazoa > Chordata > Mammalia > Eulipotyphla > Soricidae > Cryptotis > Cryptotis parvus. The sequence goes on from JAJIBD010009814.1 coordinate 17,091, forward strand.
TTCTAATTAATCACAAGAGAATAACGTAATTTTGAAAGGACAAATGTATGACTAATGCTTCATTCTCTTTTCTGATTTTATGCATCTCTTGATTTTCATGTATTTGATTATCTATCCAGGTAACTCCTCAGTATAGAACTAAAGTTCACGGTTACTGCTTCCTATCTTAAGCTTAGGCACCCAGGAAGCAGCGCTTTCTGTCCCAACCGTGTTATTTTTCAATAGCGAGTCTGTGAAGGGAAGAACAGGGACAGAGATTCAGGCGCTGCCCAAAGTTTTCCAGCAGAGCTGGCATCTCAGAGTCAGCCTTTTCCTCTTCCTGGGGAAGCAAAACCAGTCATCGTGACCAAAGAAAGGGAATTTGAGTCCAGGAAGTGAAGAGGCTTTTGAACACAGTTGAGTTTCTAAGGCCTCATCTCAGAAGTAGCTCTATTTGGGCTTGGGAGCTCAGGCTGGGGGTAATAAAAGGAAGGGGGCCCCGAGCGATAGCCCAGCGGGTAGGGCGTTTGCCTTGCACGAGGCTGGCCCATGCCGACCCGGGTTCGATCCCCGGCATCCCATATGCTCCCCGAGCACCGCCAGGAGTAACCCCTGAGCATTGCCGGGTGTGACCCCCAAAAAAAGGATAAAAGGAAGGGGGAATGAGGCAAGAATGTCCAACTTTGGACTCTTTTACTGTCTCCCAGCTGATTCCCCTGCACTAGTTTCATCACAGGCTTGATACAGTTCACTCTAAAACATCACTTAAAGCAGACGGGTGGGGAGGCCACCGTTAGAGCAAGTGTGCAAGAGTGGCCTCTGTCACAGCACCATCCAGCCCCACTGAGGGTTTCCACTGGCCCCTTTCAGGGGAAGTGCCACCAGCTCTGGATTGGCCACACAGGGAAGCCAGTTCTGCTCAGTAAAATTAAAAGTGTAATGAAGTTGTCACAGCATGTTTTTAATTTTATATTCCTTAAACTTTTTTTTTGCTTTGTTTTTTTGGGTTTTGACCTGCTCCGTTTCCGACCTGGGCGGTTCACCCCTCCTTAGGCAACCTGGTGGTCCTCCGCTCCTGGAGGGTCACCATATTGATACCGAACTTAGTGCAACACCCGATCGGCATAGTGCACTACAGCCCAGAACTCCTGACTCAGTACCATTGACAATGGTACTGTTACATTTTTTTTAGTTTTTTCTGACTTCCGACATAACCTTTATAATTTCTGAAGATAACATGTAAGAAATGGCGGAAAAACCCACAAACTCATCTTCAGTGATCATTGCTGTTTACTTTTTTTTTATATAGATAATCTCTAAATGCTGGATTTTGAGATGACTACAAGAGTATGCCACCCGCACGGCAGAGCCTGGCAAGCTACCCGTGTCATATTTGATATGCCAGATACCAGTAACAATTATAGACCTCATTTCCATGACCTAATGGAATGGTTTGAGGCTCTTTATGTTCCTGGAGCAAGCAGATGCCCTTGGGCTCTACTAGCATGAGACAGGACATATGGAGATGTTACTGGTACCCGCTCGAGCAAATCGTGATGACAAGCGGGAAGACAGTGATACAGACAGTGAAGTTGACAGCCTCCAAAGTGCATAAGGTGCAAGGAGGGAAAATTGTTTCCCTTGTAATGTGACCTGTCAGAATCTCTGGATGGAGAATCCAGCAGTGGGTTAGGGACTTTTCTCAGCACTCTGAAGGACACTGTGACTGAGTGGGTGAGGGTCTTCTCTCAGCACACTCAAGGACACTAATGGTGAGCCCTCACAAGCCACAGAGCCCCCCCCAAGCCTGTGAAATGAGTGGACCTCTCCCGCACACTCACACGTGAATGAGTGAGTTAGGGCCTTCTCTCAGCAAGCTCTAGAGCTCTGTGAATGAGTGGGTTAGTGCCCTCTCTCAGCATGCTCTAGGGTAGTGTGACTGAGTGGGTTAGGACCTTCTCTCAGCACATTCTAGGTCTCTGTGACTGAGAGTTAGACCTTCTCTCGCACACCAGGCCTGGACTGAGCAGGTTAGGGCCCTCTCTCAGCACACTCTAGGACACTATGCCAGAGTGGGTTAGGGCCTTCTCTCAGCAAGCTCTGTGTCTCTGTGACTGAGCTGGTTAGCACCTTCTCTCAGGAAGCTCTAGGACACTGAGTGGGTTAGTGCCTTCTCTCAGCACATTCTAGGTCTCTGTGACTGAGTAGGTTAGGGCCTTTCAGCAAGCTCTAGGACCCTGTGACTTAAAGAGGGCCCGAGTGGGTTAGGGCCCTGAGTGGGTTAGGGCCCTCTCTCAGAGAGCTCTAGAGCCCTGTGACTGAGTGGGTTAGGGCCTTTTCTCAGCACACTCTAGGACACTGTGACTGAGAGGGTTAGGGCCTTCTCTCAGTGCTCTAGGACACTGTGACTGAGTAGGTTAGTGCCTCTCTCAGCATGCTCTAGGACACTGTGACTGAGAGGGTTAGGGCCTCTCTCAGCATGCTCTAGGGCACTGTGACTGAGCGGATTAGGGCATTCTCTCAGGATGCTCTAGGACACTGTGACTGAGAAGGTTAGTGCCTCTCTGAGCATACTCTAAGGCACTGTGACTGAGCGGATTAGGGCATTCTCTCAGGATGCTCTAGGACACTGTGACTGAGAAGGTTAGTGCCTCTCTCAGCGTGCTCTAGGACACTGTGACTGAGAAGGTTAGTGCCTCTCTCAGCGTGCTCTAGGACACTGTGACTGAGAAGGTTAGTGCCTCTCTCAGTGTGCTCTAGGACACTGTGACTGAGAAGGTTAGTGCCTCTCTCAGCGTGCTCTAGGACACTGTGACTGAGTAGGTTAGTGCCTCTCTCAGCGTGCTCTAGGACACTGTGACTGAGAAGGTTAGTGCCTCTCTCAGCGTGCTCTAGGACACTGTGACTGAGAAGGTTAGTGCCTCTCTGAGCATGCTCTAGGACACTGTGACTGAGCAGGTTAGAGTCTCTCTGAGCATGCTCTAGGACACTGTGACTGAGCAGGTTAGTGCCTCTCTCAGCGTGCTCTAGGACACTGTGACTGAGCAGGTTAGTGTCTCTCTCAGCGTGCTCTAGGACACTGTGACTGAGTAGGTTAGTGCCTCTCTCAGCGTGCTCTAGGACACTGTGACTGAGCGGATTAGGGGAATTCTCTCAGCATGCTCTAGGACACTGTGACTGAGTAGGTTAGTGCCTCTCTGAGCATGCTCTAGGACACTGTGACTGAGTAGGTTAGTGCCTCTCTGAGCACGCTCTAGGACACTGTGACTGAGCAGGTTAGTGCCTCTCTCAGTGTGCTCTAGGACACTGTGACTGAGAAGGTTAGAGTCTCTCTGAGCATGCTCTAGGGCACTGTGACTGAGTAGGTTAGTGCCTCTCTGAGCATGCTCTAGGACACTGTGACTGAGAAGGTTAGTGTCTCTCTGAGCATGCTCTAGGACACTGTGACTGAGAAGGTTAGTGCCTCTCTGAGCATGCTCAGAGCACTGTGACTGGGGTCCCTGTTGCCAAGCTCACACCCACAGCCCTCACCCCCACCCCTCTGGAGCTGGGCAGGAGCAGACTTGGCTATGACTATCTGACCGTCCTTAGAGCCTGCCTTACCCAAGCCTAAGCAGGCCAAGGGAGTACGCTGCCCAGCTCCAGTGGCATTGCTCCAAATATTGCCTCCCTCAAATCTAACAGGTTGGGTGAGGGGCGGAGAATCAACCCCGCTTCAGGCTGCTCCCTGCTTTCCTTCAGGATCACCTCCTCCCAGCTCCCAGGCGCAGACGTGCAGCACCTTAGCCTCCTCTTTCCATGATTCCCAGAGCTTGTCCTCAACGTTCTTTCATCCTGCGCCTCCTCCCTCCCTCCCTCATCTGTGCACTCCCGCCACCCTGCCATCACTGCCTCCACGTCCTGCAAACGTCCCTGGTTGCCATCTTGCTGACCCATTTGGACTCTCATCGGTGACTACCACACACCACTACCTTCAGGTGGAAAGAAGGGTCCGGAGAGACAGTAGCATGTAGGGTGCTTGCCTCCACATGACTGACCCGGCTTTCATCCCTGACACCCACTGTGGTTCCCTGAGTCCTACCATGTGATCCCTAAACACAGCCCAGTGTGCCCCAAAACTCAGAGAAATCAGAGACTTTATCTGGTTCTTCGCATCTCCTGTGAAACCCCTTTCTAAAGCATCTCCTCGCCCATAGTGTCCGCTTTCCTCAGTGGCCATCACTGGCCTCTAGAGTGAAGAAAGTTCTTTTTGCCCGCTTTGCATTCATGCCTCTCCTTTGATTTCCTCCTGTCTCTGCCCCCAGCTTTCCCTTCCAGCTGCTCTTTGGCTGACATCAGTGTCCCACTGTTGTGCAAACACGCCCAGCTCTGCTTCCGGGTTGCTCAGTAGCCTGGTTCCCTTTACAAAGAACAAACCCCAAACCAGCCGGCATCCAGTGAAGAGTGCTAGGGACAGAGCTTCGCCCTCAGGAGTAAGTCTGGCTCTTGCTCCCAGTCTTCCCCTGGCTGTGCTGCTAGTGCAGTGAAGAGGCCAGTGGGGCCAGGACCCCAGGATGTGCATGCAGGAGCCCCATGATCATCCCCAGCACCATCTGGTCCCCAAAAGCAACCCCAAGCACCAAGCTGGGTCCCCAAACAAAAACTAAACAACATATAAACGTTCCTGTTGCTGTAGGATTATATCCCCCAAGCAGGCAACCAGGAAGAAAGGAGAGTTTCTCTGTACCCATGGGCCTGCAAAACCCCAGCCTCAGGATCCAGGCTCATGGCTCATGGCTGGTGTAGGTCCTGCACGGGTTCTAAATCCTCTCAGTGGAGGTCTGGTGCTTTTGTTTCTACGTCAGATTCAGGCCCACCTGAGTTCCATGAGCTGCATTTAACATGTTCTGGCAAGTGTGTCGGGGAGATGGGAAGAGCAGACGGGCCGCAGTGTGGGCCTGTCAGCAGGGAGCCCCACAGGCCTGGTCGCTGCATGATGGACGTCGGCATCTGACCACGTTGGTGGGCAGGAGGGGGCTGCAGCTGGAGGGAGTTCATGCCCGGCCAGCCTGGGGAGAGATGCCGGGGAGGAGGCACCAGTACTGCCTCTGTGTCAGTGTCAACAGCAAAAGACGAAAATAAATCCATCAGAAAGAGAGAACAGAGGAGAGGTAAGAGAGGGGCTTAAGATTAGGACAGACATTAGGAGAAAGGGAAGGTCAGGGCCGGAGATAGGACAGCAGGTGGAGTGTCTGCCTTGTACGCGGACAACCTGGGTTTGAGTCCGGCACCCCATATGGTCCCCAAGGACCATCCACTAGGACGTGATGCACATCCACTAGGGGTGATATAGCCCTGGGCGGGTTATATCCCTGAGCACAGAGCTAGGAGTAACCCCTGGGCACTCTGGGTGTCGCCCCTAATGGGAAAAGAGCGCCGCCCGCCATAGCTGTCCTTCCCGCTGCCTCCCAGCGTTCAGGCTCTCCTGTTTCCAGGCTCTTTCCACCCCCTTCCACTCTTTCCTTCTGTGTGTCTGATCCAAGTGTGTGGAGCTTCCTCTCCCTGCCCCCACCTCTTTTCCTTTTCTCCCTGCCCCCCCCCCCCCCCACTCTCCCTTTCCCTCCACTCTCTCCTCCATCTCGCTATCACCCTCCCCCCTCTCCCCACCCCTCCTCTTCCTCCCTCTCTCCCTCCTCCCTGCTCCCTGGTCCAGTGACCCTCTTTTTTTCAGTAATGAGTTCCACATGTTTGTTGGCTTCTATTTGTGAAAGAACTTTAAGGAAACTATTTTCGCGAAGGTCAGGCTGCCTTGTTTTTACATTCCTTCTAAATGGGAGGCATTTGTTTGGTATGTTTTAAACATTTTAGAAAACGAAGAATTTGCCCATGACGTCTGTGAAACAGGACCTTGTGTTTAGAAAGCTGATCCAAGGAAGAGGTTCGAGGGTGCTCACAGCCTGCATTCTTGAGGCAGCCTTAACGGAGAGAACCCACAGACCTTTCTGATAGAGAAGGGTGGGTGGGATTCAGGACCCACAGCCCTGGGGTCTGTAGGACTTTTAATGTGCTTCACCAGCTGGGTTCCGGTTACACACAGAGATTCCTGGACCTCATCCCCTTGGGGGTTTGGTTTTGCAAATGTCAGGTGGAGCCAGGAGTTTGCTTTTCAACCAACACATCCCTCCTCTGTGAGGGGTGAGTGGGTTCCCCAAACCCCACACTTGGGGAAGTACAGACCCAGGCCTGCTCGCTGAAAACCTGCATGCAGAAAGCTCAGGCAGCAGCTGTAAAGGATCTCGGGGGTTCCACACTGCCCCCTGGACTAAGACTAGGACAGGGTCCTCCACACTCCCTGCCCACAGCTTCTCCCCTCCACCTCGTGTAGTGGTTAGGAGACGGGACTGGGGTACGGCACTTGCCTTGTGTGCAGCCAACCCCATTTCCATCCCCAGCACTGCATGTGATTCCCCCAAACACCACCAGAGTTCACGCCTAAGCAGAGGCCAGGACTATCCCCTGGTACTTCTGGGTGTGGCCCAACACTCCCAGCCCCAAATAAATGGACTCAAGCCCTCTCAGTAGAATACTGGCACATTGCTGGGGATGTGAGGTGGTAGTCCTGCACCCCTGAAACATTTACACTCTGTAAACCAATGTGACCTCGGTAAATAATTTGTTTTAAAAAGAGGAGGAGCTGGAGCAATAGTACAGCAGATAGGATGCTTGCCTTGCACGTGGCTGGCCTGGGTTCGATTCCCAGCACCCAGTATGCTCCCTCAGGCACTACCATGATGATGCCTGAGTAAGCCCTGAGCTCCATTGGCTATCCCCCAAAACAAGGCCCCCAATAAAGGAGAAAGAACTGGGGAAGAGACAGGTTTTGGAGCATTATATGACTGAAACCCAATCATGAACAGCTTTGTAACTGTGTTTCTCACAATGATTCAGTTCTTTGCAAAAAGTTGTGGGAGTGTTATCTATTTCCAAAAGCTATTCGGGATTGCATTGGGCAATATGTAAAGTACTTGGCCTAATGCCGACGCCTAGTAAACCAGTTCAGGTCAATCTTAAATATTTTTAGCAACTTCTCATTACTCATTGAAGGTAAATACCAGGTAAGTCATCCTCTTGGCACCTTTGCCCAAAGCTTGCCGAGGGCTGAGGCTCTTTGGAATGGATAGGCCTAGAGTCTCTTTGGAGTAAAATGGGTGTAAGAGAGTACCTCTTTCCTGAGCAGCTGCTGGCCGCATTTCCTGCCTTTTAGAAAGGCCATTTGCAGGAATGCTGGGGTGGGGAGGGAGGGCAAACCCCCCTCACTGCCCCACACCTGCTAATCTTCCCGTCCACACATATATTTTTCTTTTTTCTTTCGGCCACCCGTTTCCCACCGCCATGTCGCTCTCCTGGGGCAGGCTGTTCCTCCCCTGAGCCGCATGAGGCAGCGGGAGGCAGGCGGCAGCCCCTGCCCACCACCTTGGCAGAGCCTCCACAAGCCAGACCACCCTCACCATGGGCGCCGCCATTTTCCACTTCTGGACTTCCCTCTCGTCAGAACTCCACCCAGCAGACCAGCCCATCACAGTCCGGCGCGGTTCATCAATAAATGCTTTATTTGGAGGTGTTTAAAAGAGTTTGCCTCCCGCTCGACAAGCCTGGCAAGCTTCTCGTGTTGTATATGATATGCTAAATTCCAGTAACAATTATATTAGGTCATGGGAATGACCTAATATAATTGTTTGAGGCTCTTTATGTTCCTGTAGCAAGTCGATGCCCCTGGCTCTACTGGCATGAGACAGGACATATGGAGATATTACTGGTGCCCGCTCTAGCAAATAGATGATCAACGGGAAGATCGTGATCGTGATCGTGATCGTGGGTCACACCCAGTAATGCTCCGGGGTTACTCCTGGCTCTGCACTCAGGGAATTACTCCTGGCGGTGCTCAGGAGAACCATATGGGATGCCGGGGATCAAACCTGGGTCGGCCACATGCAAGGCAAACACCCTCCCTGCTGTGCTATCACTTCAGCCCCACAAGCTGAGTTCTGTAGCTGGTGGTCAAGGGTCCAGGCCTTGGCTTTGGGTGGGGACCATCCTGCCCTCCCCTGGCCTCAGCAGCATCATCTCTTCCTGTCTCTGATAAGCTGGGGGAGACCGTCACACTCCCAGGATTCTCCAGGGCTTTGAACTCCAGAGATAAGACTGGGGCTCCATCTGTCTTTAGAGCTCTGGTTATGAGGGAACATTCCCAGGCCTCAGATAGGATGGATCAGAGACCCTCAGGCCAGGGGGAAGAAGGGAGCCCAGCATGACCTTCCTTTCACCCAAATCTGCAGCTCCAGAGTATCACCGACCACTGTGGTCTCTGCCCGCAGCCTGTAACCAGGCTGCCAGGTTAATAGTATTCAACCTCTCCTGTCTTTGGAAAGCTTCTGAAGCCTGTCCTCAGTGACTGCCAGGCCAAGGATCAGACAGTTCCACACACTGAGCAGATTTTTGACTTGTGATACAGTACATTGGGGGATTTTTGACTTGTGATACTGCAACTTCTGGTGGGTTTGGGGGTATAATCCCAATCACAGAGTGAGGAAGATGTTATTTTGGTTTCTGTCTCAAATTGCTCAGGTAAAATCTGCTCCCAGAGGTTTTTTTTGTGCAAATCCAACAACATGACTGTGAAAGGAGAGCAACTCTCAGAGGTGGTTGAGGCGAAAGAAGCGGAGGGGCTGGTGAACTGCCACCAGGCTGTGCTCCCGACTCACCCCTTTCACTTTGCTCTTCTGTAGCTCAGGCCCCACAGGGAAAGACAGAGGCGAGAACAGCACCTGGTGAAGGAACGGGACACTACGCGGAACCAGCGGTATACAGCACGTCCAGGGCTTAGCGTTGGTTCTGGCCCATTAGTAATCAATGAGTATTAGCACTCCGATTAGTGGTGGGAGCATTAGGGATCTAGTTCCTACATTGTGTCCCTAGATATTGCCATGAACGCAGCCAAGTTGGTAGAAAGAAGGCGGGGGGGGGGGGGGGGGGGGGAGAGGTCCTGGCACAGGCTGGCTGAGCTCCGAGCAGAGGGGCGGCGCTAAACCCCGCACCCCGAGACCTGTCCCGCATGGAGGAGAGGGGCCCTGCTGAACCTCGGGACAGGAAAAGAGACGCCAACATGGGGAGTGAGGACGGTTCGAGAAGAGGGGATTGCGTGGGAGAGGACTGACGTCAGGAGCAGGGGGCTGGTGGAGGTGGGGGGCTGCTGTTCTCTTTTGTGGATCAAAAAAGGAGAGAGAGAAGCAGATGAAAGAGGAGGGAGAGCCCCGCAGATGGGCGCCAGCTCACTGCAGGAGGAGGGAACCCTCTTATGTCCCTTCTCTGGCCTCAACCCCCCCCCTCCTCCTCTGCCCACTTCTTCGGCGGACACGCACATCTGCAAACCCGCCAGCGCCTGGCGTGTTTGTGCTCAGAGGACATGACAAGCTCCTGGACTTAATTAATGCATTTCTTTGATTCTGATGCAGCTGTGTAAGCCGCGCGCTGTTGTCTATGTTTCGGGCGCTCTCCCCTTTGTGGCGTTTGCTAGACTGCTTCATCCACTTCTAGTTTTCCCTCTCGCGCTGCTGCTGGTGATGGTGGTAATTTTACTGGTCTCATATCTGGTCGCAGGTGTGTATTAGGTCCAAGACTAAGAAGTTGCTGGCCTTTTCCACTTTGTGACCTACCAAACTGGGGTTGAAGGGTACAGAGCGACTACTGGTCCTCACCGGGCAGGCAACAGTGGGTGACTTTCCTGCTTCCCTGGGTCTTCTGCCCTCACCTCAGGTGTTCCTCCCCTGGACAGTTATTGGACTGTGTCTTTTTTTTTTAATATTTCCAAAGGTTTTTCCATACCTGAAGATGCTTGGGATCTACTCCTAGATCAGCACTCAGGGATCACTCCTGGTGAGCTCCAAGGACTAGGTGGGATGCTGGGGATTGAACCCTGGCTATCCGACTGCAGGGCAAACTTCTTACCCACTGTACTATTGCTCCAGGTCCTTGGGCTTTGTCCTTTTTTTCTTTTTGGATTACCCAGAAATGCTCGGTGTACACCCAGCCAGGAGTTACTCCTGGCTCTGCACTCAGGAATCACTCCTGGCGGTGCTCAGGGAAATGCCGGGGATCGAACCTGGATCAGCTGAGTACAAGGCAAATGCCCTACCCACTGTAATATTGTATTGCTCCTGCCCCAACTGTGTCTAATAATGTTGTTTCCTCTCTTAATCTATCGGGATTATCACCATATATCAGGATAATCAAGTATTGCTGAAGTAAAAAGACCTTCAAAGTTTGGGAACTTATTTCAATTTAGAACTTGTCTCTGTAGGTCAGTGCCATAGTACAATGGGTAGGGTGTTTGCCTTACATGCAGCTGACCCAAGCTTGATTCCTGGCACCCCACATGATCCCCTGAGCACCGCCAGAAGTGATTCCCTGAGTATACAGCCAGGAGGAAGGCCTGAGTAGCACTGGATGTGCGGCCCCCACCTTCCGAAAAAAGAGAGCTTGTCCCTGGGCTGGGGAGATAGATTAATGGGTTGGTGGACATGCTTTGCATGCAGAAGCCCTGAATTTGATCCCTGGGTCTATATGGTCTCCTGAAACCCCTGGGAATGATTCCCAAACTAGGGGGTAGTTCTTGAGTACTTCCAGGTATGGCCCTAAAACTGGGAAGGAAGGAGGGAATGAAGGAGGGAAGGATGGCAGGGAGGAAGAAAGGAAGAGATTTACTTCTGCTGGGGATTTAGCTCAGTGGTAGAGCATGTACCTCACATGTGTGAGATACACACACACATCTTTAGAGTTTCTTAAGTCAAAAGTAAGATATGTGGTGAACAGTCTCACTGGTATGTGGCCGATATGGAAACAGCGCAAGAAAGGGACCATGTTCAACAAACACCAATGCTTAGGCTCTGACCACAGAACTGAGGTTGCCGAGCAGTGGGGACACAGCAGGTTGAAAGGGCTCAGTGAACTGTGGAGCAGGGCTATTGGCTTTCTGGCCATGGGCAGACTGAGGCGCCATTGTCCCATTGCAACTATAAACATTTATAGACTTGTAAGCCAGTCACCTCCATAAAAAAAAAAAGAGAGAGAAGACAAAGTTTTTAAAGGACTTACCGCTTGCTCATACTACACGTTCAGGGCGACTCAGTACCTGTCCACATATTTTCTCAAAGACCCAGACTAGTGGAGGTTCAGACAACTTAAAGCTTCTGAAATAAAAAGCCTCCACAGGACTGATGGTTGAGAAAGAGAAAGAGACGCACTGAGCTAGATGGTTCTTATGAGTTGCCAGAATTCCATGAGACCCTCAGCTCTCTAAGTCAAACCTGGTGACATGCCCCTCAGACCCGAGGAGGAAGACTGAGAAAGGCCATGTGGACATTAAGTGTTCAGATGGCGCCCTTCCGTAGGCCACCCCACCCCACCATGTTCCATAGTGCTGAGAGATGACGACAGCTCATCCTGAGCTGATTCTCCAAAGGTGCTGGATGGCTGGGCAGGTGCTGCCCATTTCCAGAGGCCCCGCACCCTCAAGTCTCAGAGGAGCAGACTCTGCTCTGTGCTCCTAGAGCCCTTCCACACCCTCAGAGACACCCTCTCAGCTCCTGAGTCTCCATCCTTCCTGCCTCTCCCCCTCCTGGCAAAATCACTACATCTTGAGGGTAGAAAACACAAAACACATATTTAGTGTTAAAAAAAAATAAAGCAATCATTGCTAGTACTCAGGAAAATAACTCAGTGTTGGGGGAGGGGGGAGGGAAAGAGGAGAGAGAGAGAGAGGGAGAGAGGAGAGAGAGGGAGAGAGAGAGAGAGAGAGAGAGAGAGAGAGAGAGAGAGAGAGAGAGAGAGAGAGAGAGACTTCCCAGAAGGGGCTTCTCATAAGCCAGCCTCCTCTGTTATGGTCTGATTTTCCCTAGTGTAGCGAGCACTCATTTCAGGCTGAACATCAAGTGCACGGCTTATGCAGCCTTAGCGTTCTTTTCTGAGTCTTCATTTGTACTTTGTGCTTCATTTTCCGATCTGGGTCATCAAAATGTCCAGTCCAGTGATTCTAGGTTGCCGTCCTCCTTTTCTAGGGCTATGTCTAAATTCTAGCAGCCAACAAGGCCAAAATGCCCGTACCCTGTCGCTGCACCTCCACTGTCACTCCACAGCCCTGTCCACAGGCAGTTTGGAAGGTCCCTTGGGCCCGCTCACCATCTGTCCGACTCACTCTGAGTTCCACGAGGTCCAGAGATGCTTCCTGCTGCCTTGACTGAGGCTCTCTGACTGTCCCGTCATGGGCCGCTCTGGGCCAAGTAGAGAACTGGGCTGTGGGAAGGCCGGCAGCCCAGCAGACACCCACGCAGCCATCTCTGCTCTGACTCTTCTACCTGCCTCAGCTCCATCCAAGAGGAGGTACAAACCTACTAGAGGTATCTCTCTCCCTCGAGTCACCCCAGACAGAAGGTCCGCTCTCATCGTGGAGGTCAGAAGCCTGGCTCTGCCTCTTCCAATGACCTGCCCATCCTCAGGGCCCACCTTCTGTCCCTGCACCCAAGACAGAGAGGAGTGAGTGCAGGGTCACGGGGAACTTCTGTACAGATGCTTGCGATCCATTCCTGTGTTCTGTTGGCTTGGTTCTGGCGTGGGGGCCACTCCCAGCTCTGCTCAGGGCTTACTCCTGGTGGGCTCTCAAAGGAACATAAGTGGTGCCGGGGTCAAGCTGAGGTCGACCACAGGGTTAAGACAGTGTCTTAACCAACCCTGTATCATCTCTCCTGACTCCTCATTCATACTTTAAAATGGAAAACATACATTTAAAATACAGTGCACCTCTCAAGATAAAAATCTGCTGCTTGTGTTTCTGAGTTTTATCCTGGATTGAATTATTTTTACCTTGTTCCTGCAAGTGTCGGTTGTTGGGTGGTCAAGTATGTTGGCGGAAGTCAGCCACCATCTACCTCTTCCCAGAGCCTGTCACAGCTAAGACACAGCAACCTCAAGAAGCCCATGACCAGGCCCAGCTTGCCCTGCCTGCCTGGAGACAGAGACAGTGCCCCTTCTGCTCACCCAAATTCTGTGCCCAAGGTTCAAGAACACTCAGGTGGTCAGGCCCCAGCTCAAAAGCCACACAAGCTATGTGCCTGCTGTCCCCGTGGAGCTGTGGGGTCTGCACCATGTGGTCAGCCCTGCTGTCTCTGCATCTCCCAAGGAGTGAGAAAGAAGGAGACAGCAGGGTGGTCCCAAACACGGAAGTTTCAACTGGAGGGGGAGGGAAGGATTTATTGCTCTGTGCCTCTCGATCATCAGGCCAGAGACTCCTCCCCTTCCCAGAACCCCAAGGGAGACAGCCCAGCAGGAAGAATCAGAAAGCACCTGTCACTGGAAAGTCAGAAACTGAAAGCCAGGGGCCTCCCACATCAAAAGGGAAAGTGGCCTCCTTGGGAAACAGCTGAAGCCACAAATGGTTGCAGGAGATAAGTGCCGTCCCCTGTGTGTGTATGGGGGGGGGGGGGGGGGGGAGCCCCCCGGGCCTTGCTCTCAACCCTGAACCAGCTTCCTGTCTCACACGAGGTCCTCCTATTAAAATATAAACTGAGGAGACCAGAGAGATGGTACAGGGGTAACTGGCATTTACCTTACGTGAGGCCAAGCCAAGTTTGATCCTCAGTATCCCATATGGTCCCTACCAAGAGTGATCCTCAAGCACAGAGCCAAGTAAGCCCTGAGCACCATTGAGTGATGCCCCAAACTAGAAATAAATAAACAGGCATGACCCATTGGTATTCTGCTTGTATTTTATTTTCTCTGTGAACTTCGGCTGAGATCACAGTGCCCGTGTGTGTGTGTGTGTGACTTTGCCTGGGCACCCGCTGTGTGTCAGCAGCTCCCTCCCGTCAGTGTCATACCTTCCTGGCGGGTCCTCCCAAAGCCGTTTAGATTTTGGAGTTGATCTGATAATTGATGATGCAGGAGACTTTTTTCTTTTCTTTTTTTGGGTCATACCCAGCAATGCTCAGGATTACTCCTGGCTCTGCACTCAGGAATTACTCCTGGTGGTGCTCGGGGGACCAAATGGGATGCCGGGATCTAACCGGGTTGGCGCGTGCAAGGCAAACGCCTTACCTGCTGTGCTATGGCTCTGGCCCGCTGCAGGAGACTTTTTCAGCATGTCTTAAGCCGCCTGCTTCTGTTCCACTGTGTTTTGGGTCACACTCAGCTTTGCTCAGGGCTCACTCCAACTTTAACTCAGGGATCACTTCGGCATACATGGGGACCCATATGTGGTGCTAGGGATCAAACCAGGGTTGAGCATGTGCAAGGCAAGTGCCTTAACCTCTCAACTATTTCTCCGGCCCGCCTCTGCTCTGTTGCCTGTGTGGGAAGAAGGGGGAAACAGAGGGCTGGGGGTGTGGAGAGAAGAGAGGGGGAAAACAGAGGATGGGGGGGGTGAGAAGCTGCATTATAACCCTGGAAAGAGACTCAGAGGGACTCGCCTTCCCTGGCTTTAAATCAGGCCTGGCCACCCCACAAAGGATGCACTTGGAGTGTAGGACCAGGTCAGTGGCTTGGGTGGCTCTCTGTGTGGCTCACTCTGGTCAGACTTATGGTGTGATTATGGTTGTGATTTTAATGACCATCACTCCCTAGCTGCGCTGTATGTGGGCCAGAGGGGCAGCGTTGGACTTCCCACCTCTACTTGTACCACCTGCCTGTCTCCCTGCTCCTCATCCAAGGCTTCCAGCACTTGATTCCCCTGGAGAGCTTCAGCCTGTCATTCTCCTATCCCTGGTCACATGTGCAGTTAACAGATGTACATACTCAGTGCATCTGATGTCTTCTCTCAGTGGTCTGTGTGTTCGTTGCCTGTCTTCTTCCTGTCATCTGATGTCTTCTCTCAGTGGTCGGTGTGTTCGTTCCCTGTCTTCTTCCTGTCATTTCATGACTGACCCCCACGTTGGTCTACACAGGCCTTGGGTTTTTATCTCTAGTCCTCCAGACACCTTACACTCTCTTCAGACTCATCTTTCTTTGCTTTCCATCTTTCTGAAGCTTTGTTTATTCACATGAAGCTCTTTCCTAGCCCTGCATTTTTCCCTATAGAATTTATGATGTAGAGATTTTTATTGGTTGTGTCTAAACACCTCTTGTGGAGTAGTTTTTCTCTTCTGCCCTAAATTCCAGCAGCATTTGGGCAGTGTCTCAGAATAGTTTAAGTGCACCAGACTATTCACAGCACTCTTTGTCTCATTTCTGTTCCCATCCCAGAACCACAGTGTAAAAACTACTGACATATAAGAGCCTTTTCAGCTTCAAATTTATCTTGGCTATTCTTCACCCTCTGCTCTCCCATATGAGCCTTAGGATCAGATTGTTACATTTCGCATGTTCGCACACATGTGCACACACACATACACTCAGTTGTGTGGCTTTAGTCCATGTTTTGAAAATGCGCTAAATTAATTTGATTAATTTGAAGAGAATGAGTATTTTCAGTCGCTAGTGGCAATGTGTCTGCCCCCACTGCAGATATGTGAAGTCCAGAGCTCACTCTGGTTAAGGAAAGAGCGTCTTCTGTCTGGAATTTTCCTGTGAATGGAGCTCTCTCCAAAGTGCCATCCATGACTGAAATTTTGGTTCATGACTGTAAGATATTTTTCTCAATGGTAAGTCAAGGTGGGAAATTATTATCTTGGCTCAGTTTGTCAAGAATTTTTTTTTCTAGACACATGATCCAATATGGGTAATGAAGGAGAAGAGAGCATGTCAGCCAGTGACGGGAACGACTCAGCCCTTGATAGCCGGGTTCCAGAGATGCCTGTCCAGGCGCACTAACATGTAGCAGGGCACAGAGACCAGTCAGGGCACAGAGACTGATTGTTTAGGCCAAGAACTCAGCCTGCAGGACAAGAGATTCAAAATGGAGTAGTGGGGGAAGCCAGCAGAGGGTCTTCGATCCTGCTGCATTTGACAGATTCCAGCCAGAGATTATTACCCTTCTCCGATGAGTCCTTTCCCGCTCCTCCTAACTTTCCCACCATAAAATGTCTAAGATACAAAGAAAAACAACGACTGAGTTCCGATGAGTAATAACACAGAATCCTTCATGATGGGAGACTCTTTCTGCCAAATGAAAAAAAAATTTTTTAAAGATAAAAACCTATTTCTTTGAACTTTTAAGATTTTCAAGAAAATAAAATAAGTAGCAATTTCATGCTAAAGAACAGGAACAGTACGTTTGTGTGGGAGGAGAAAGCTATAGCAATGATTTGTGACTGGTCATCGTCTCGGTCAGGTTAAGTCATTGGCATTTCCAATTCTCATGAAACTGTCCACATTCTCTCTTTGTTCAAGAAGAAGTAATGAAGTGGAGTCTTATATCTCAAATATGTCTTAAAGGTGGAATGCTCTCGCTTTGGGGCGATTTTTTGAAACATGGTATTCCTCATTTGTTTGAAAATACATCATAAAATATATTTGTTTTTAAATGGAAATTGTTTAAATATTAAACAAACAAAATATTTGTTTAATTATTAAGCAAACAAAATATTTAATATTTTGCTATAAAGTTTTGAGGACATTTTTGGAATTCTGAGATAAGCCTATACTATCTAATCACTGCAAAAAGGGGGCTGGAGGCGATAGTTCAGCGAGTAGGGCGTTTGCCTTGCATGCAGCCGACACGGGTTCGATCCCAGGCATCCCATATGGACCCCCAAGCACCACCAGGAGTAATTCCTGAGTGCAGAGCCAGGAGTAACCCCTGAGCATCGCCGGGTGTGACCCAAAAAGCAAAAAAAAAAAGAATGCATTTGTTAGTGTATTTAAATTGATCGGCAGTAGTTTAGACTATTTGGGATATATCATTACATGTGTAGAAGACTCAACATACCTTGTATTCTAAGGTATGAATGCCACCCTGCACTAAAGAGACCCTTTTATGACCATCTCTGCCTTCCCCTGGGAGTCACTGTTGTTTTTACTGAGTTGGGGGAGTTGGTTGCTTCTAAGTCATTGCTGTCCAATTCACACCATTTCATTTGCTTTAGCTGTTTTTGCTTTTTACGTAAGAAAACCCACTCGCGGCGTAGCCGTTCCCGGCCCGCACCCAAGTCCCCGGCACCGCCGGAGGATTCCTGAGGCAAGCCAGATAAACCCAAGCAAAAAAAAAAAAAAAAAGAAGAAGAAGAAAACCCACTTACTGTCTTCTACTTCATGACTTATTTCACTGAGCATAATTGACTTTGCGTTCCACCCATTTTGTCTCAAAAAGGATAAAGTTTCATTATGTTTTAAAGGCAATATATGACTCTATGTACCATCGAGTTTATGTACCATAGCTTTTCTATCTAGTTATCTGTTGGTGGGTATTAGACTGATTCCATGTTTGAGTTATTGTGAAGAATGCTTCTCTAAACATAGAGGTGTAAATACCCTTTGAGTCAATGTTTTTCAAATCCCAAAAGATGCATTCTTGTGGGGTGGAGGGTCACATTTGGTGGGGCTTGGGGAACCATGTGGTGCCAAGGATTGGTGCCCGGGCTCCCAATGCAAGGCATATGCTCCAGCCCTTTGCATCTCCTTCCCTGGAAAATGCATTTGTATCAAGAAGGAAGGCATGCCTGGCTGACATTCAGAACAAGCCATGGTGCTAACAGTGCACAAAACAGGACATTCTCCTTAGCCTTCGAGGGTCTGTTTCTGTGCTTTTGAAACAAGCATCATATTCTCTCAACTTCTTCCAGGTCACTTCTTTTTTTTTTTCAGGTCACCTCTTCTGTTTCTCCACTAGAATCATTCCAAAGTCAAAGGCT
The DNA here is from genome assembly GCA_021461705.1 of Cryptotis parvus. Lineage (NCBI taxonomy): Eukaryota > Metazoa > Chordata > Mammalia > Eulipotyphla > Soricidae > Cryptotis > Cryptotis parvus. The sequence goes on from JAJIBD010009814.1 coordinate 34,883, forward strand.
TTTCTTTATTCCTAAAACTTCAAAAGCTAGAAAATAGTTTTGAAAGGATGCTTCATTTGCTTGCTAATTCGTCACAGTTAGCTTACAAATAAGATTGTTCCCCAAATAACTTACAAAATGTCTGATAGTTAAATTCCATCGTATGTCATGATTCCTGCTTGAAATAAACCTGACGGACTACATGCCATTGTGGCAAGTAGAAGAATGGAGGAAGGGAAAGAGTATATTTTACATCAGTGAAGGAATCACTTCAATTGAAAATTTAGTTCTAGGAGGGATGAAACTTGATAATGATGATGATGATGATGATGGCGGATGATGACGGCGATGACAACGGCGATGATGATGATGATGATGATGATGATGATGATGATGGTGATGATGATGATGATGGGGGAGGAGGAATTCTGTCTTTCCTGTTGGCTTTATTTTTTGCTAGTGGTGTTTTGGGATCTGGGTACTTCACCATCGACTCTAGCACAAGTACAGCTCATTTTACCATGGATTTACACCAAAGACTGATGAAAAAAAAGAAACACTTATAAAAAAATGTTAGTGTTTCGTTCTCCTACTTATTCTCATGACAAGGATTCAGGACGGTTCTGCCTAAGTTCCAAATGTATATGTAGAGAAGAGAAGATTTGGGAAGAAAATCCAATGTGAGGGCTCAGACTATAGATCTAGGGCAGCAGGGCCGAGTGATAGTGCCATGGGCAGACCCAGGTTCAATCACCCCCAGCATCCCATAAGCTCCCCCACCCCCAAGGACCACCAGGAGTGATTGCTTAGTGTAAAGTCAGGAGTAATAACTGAGCATCACTGGTTGTAACCCAAAAAAGTAAAAAAAAAATGGGTTGCATCTTCAGTTCTCTAAGGATAAGTTAGGGTTAATGCATAAGTAAGTTCAGAGCATTTAATATAGGAATATGGCCTCACTGAACAAAATACAAACAGATTAAAGTACAAGTGCCACGTGATGTCTCTCCTCTTTCAAATTTCATTCCTTTTCCTATTATAAACCTTATAGGCATTTTTGGACATAACTCCCCCACACAAAAGTGAACTCTTTCACACAGGAAAGTATATGCAAAGGCTTATGCAGAAATGCACAGGACCCTGGAACCATTGTATCCTGTCGAAGTCTAGGAATGGCTCTGCAGTGTGCTTGTTCCCCTATATGTGCGCTTGTTCTTGTTCACTATGTATGTCTTAGAGTTCCTCCCAGGTCACCACATGCAGCTCAACTTCCTTCTATTTGTATCGACTTCATAATATTCTATGTTGATCAAATCATCATCCGTGGACAATTGCAAACCAGGCTTCTTGATACCCAAGCAATATTATTTCTAGGGTCAAAAAACAAGCTGTAGTCCTTCTGGGTCACAAGCCCTGACCATTTATCATTTTAGTAGATACTGCTCTGATGCTCTCCAAAATGACTTTAGTCACCTTCTTGTCTCACCCTCATGCTCCTCCCATTGTCCCACATTATTGGGGCTTTAACATATTCACGGTACCTGGTGAAGAGGGGGCATAGTTCATGTCATATTTCTATTTCACAGGATTTGATTTTTCATGTCTTGCATGAGTTTTCAGGTCCACACATTCATTCACACACAGAAGTCCTTTTGCCCATATCTTCATGTTTGATCAGCCTCGGGTCAGCATGTCCTCCAGAGCCCCAACTGAAGACCAGGTGGCTACCATGGCAACCAGCTTCCAGCTAGATGCTTTGGACAAAGAGGTGGCTCCCTACGTGATGGGGGACGAGGAACTGACACTGCTGGAAGCTGACCTTCCCATGCACATAAATGGCTACCTCGAAAACAAGCCTCTACGTTGAGCGTTTGTCCTGTGTAAGCGGGACTTCTACTGAGGAAAGGGGTCCATGTGTAGCAGGAAAGCTACTGAACAGTACCCCAAAGGTCCAGCTGTGTTTAGGAGAGAGGGAGTTAGAGGAGACATGGCAGTATCTAGAGTGTCCAGCAAAGGTTGACCAGCCTCTGCGTAGTAAAGCTGAGTAATGCAGAGGACCTTGATACAAGGCCACTTTTCCTCATCTGCTAGTTGACCTGGAGGTTGCCTTCTCTCCCTATGCCTTGGCTCTCCTCAGCATTAGGCACAGTGCTCCAGTCCACCAGATGAAGAAATTGAAATCACTCATTTTCTGTATTTGCTAAGACCCATGAGGAAGCAAAGAGAGAGTCCAGGGGCTAAGGGGCTTCTCTTGAATGCCACTGACCCTGATTCCATCAGGGCACAACCAAGAGTGACCCCTAAACACAGATCTAGGAATAGCCCCTGAGCACCACCAGACATGGCCCCCAAATAGCAGTAACACAAATTCACATGAGGAGAGAGGCCAGCCTGTGATGTCATGCAGAGCAAAGTTGAGATGTCAAATGTGGCATTAGAACAATTATAGGCAAATAGATGTTTTGTTTTTAATTTTTTATTATACCATCGTGAGATATACAATTATAAAGATGTGCATAATTGGATTTCAGTCATGCAGTGTTCCAGCACCCATCCCTGCACCAGTGCCCATTCCCCACCACCAATGTCCCGATTCCCTCCCACCTCCAGCCTGCCTCTGTAGTAGGCACTTCCCCCACCCCTCTCTCAGGTGGGAGGGCAATGCCGGGATTGAACAGGAGACCTCATGCATACAGGGCAGGTGCTCTCCTGCTGAGCCACACCCCAGCCCCCTTGAACTTCTTTATAGTGCCACACTGTTCTCCGTCAGAGAACTGAAGGGAAAAAATGACATAGTTTGATATTTTTTCTTCCCCATGTGGTATCTTTCTGTAGTGTTCCACCCTTTCTGTCCTATTTTTACTCTTAAACCCCAGACACGTGGGGCACGAGGGAGCCTAACACTTCCCGGGAGCTGTGGTTATAAAGCGCTGTTGTTCACAGCGCCCTCCCTGACCTGCTGGGCAGTGAATTCGATCACGTGGTTGCAACATGGAAATATTTCATAAAATGAGGTAAGGAGCAGCAGGTCATTCCTATGGCTAAAGAAATCGAAGAATCCTCAGCTTGGTCTAAGCTGCTTGGACTTAAATATATCAAACAAAAGAGACTTAGACCTATTACTGTTGTCAGTCTCTCTGTAAGGGCCAAGAGCATATTTTTAGCATCTCTTATCCCTGTCCATTTCTAAGATTTACTGAACATTATCTGAGCCAGAGACATTTTAACATCCGGAATCTCTTGTGTTTAACTCTCATTCCTTTATATTGGAAAGAGTGGGGGAGTAGATAGACTGTTCTCTCAGTGAGCTGAAAATAAGCCCATGCCACATGTATTTGTTTCCCCTTCTCTTTGGGGGATCTAGTTCAGGAACCCTGAAGGGTTGAGAAAGAATCAAAAGGGGGTCTGGGTCACAGAGAGTCTCTGGTGGGGGGCCTCAGTCTCTCCTCAGGGCCAAGCTCCTGTGCTTCTGTGTGGGCTTTAGCTGACGAATGTGCCTGATGCCAGGCTTCAGCAGGGATTTCAAAACGCATCCCTGAAGTGTGGCTGGCACAATTTCCATCATCTCCGATGTTTAGACTCCGGCACATTCCCTCAGGCGGACACTGTCCTAGTAGCAGGCCAGAGGCTGCCGCTGCCTTCTGCTGACAGACAATACTGTCTCAAATCACTGGGTTGCGCCCACAGTCTGGCTTTGATTTTTTGTTTTTTTAACCATCTTAGAAGATGTTCTCTTGTAGCAGCAGAGTGATGCCAACTCTCCTCTGCTTAGTGATGTTTTCCATCTAGGGGATTTTCCTTTCCTTGGTAAGTTGTAGGTGAATCACATCCTGATAGGCAGCTATAATCTGTACAGTTTGTTCTGTAGGTAAATCTCTTATGATTGAGGAATGGTCTCAGAACAAAATGCTTACGAGAGCGAAAGTATCTCCACAGCCAAGCATGTGACGTGCTTGCTGAGTCAGGACTCACTCGAGAGAAACCCTTTCCCCTCAGCCCTAAGCCCTTCTGTACTCCTGCCCCTGAGATGTTGGTCATGGAGGGAGTGGCCTAAAGGAATAATAGTCCGCTTCACAAGGCCTGCCCCTCACCTTTTCATCCCCACTCCCTTCCCCTGTGGTGCTGTGAAGAAGGCACTGTTATCACCTATACTCAGAGAAGCGAGGTGGGTTGTCCAGACACACCCAACTTGTGTTTGGCTAGACCAGTAATTACCCTCATCTCCCTGATTCACAAGCCCACGTCCCTAGTAGCCACTGATTCTCCCTCTCCTAAGTCACATCTCCAGCCAAGATGGTGGCATCCCTCCAAATCAACTCTTAGGGGTTGGCATCACAACCTCAGAACCCTCAGCTTCTTTCAGATGAGCACATGCTCTCAGCCTCTCCCTCGGACCTCGCTGCTCAGCTCCTTCTCGTCCACACGGGGTGAGAGAGCCCCGACACAGTCGTCTTCCTGAATCTGCTGCAGCTTCCACCCTCCACTTTTCGAGTCTTCTCTGTCCGCCATATTTCTGCCATCAGGAGTCTCCATTTTGACCTGTTGCCCCCCCTTTGTGTGCCCTCTAGTTCTCCCACCCACAGACACTAGAAAACTCTCTCACACAGTCTGTTCACCCAGCTCTCACCAGCACTGTAAAGAACTTGTAGCTTCTCTGATACAGAGACTTGATATGGCCCCCTTCATTCTCCAGAACCTGTCTGCAGAGTCGGCATACCTGCTTGGAGCTGTACCAGGTCCAGGATGGTGGCAGAGTTCTAGGGGATAGGCAGGCACACCTCAGCCTCTGCCCTCCTGAGTTGGGGGGGTCTGGCACCCACCCTGGGTTTGTGTGTTCCTTGCTCAGGTAGGAACGCCTGAGCCAACTGGGCAGCGGGTTCAGGCTATGCCGCTGTTGATGGTGGGGCAGAACCACCTCTCTTGGCTCTGATGGATCGAGGCCTTGATGCCAGCAGCCAGTGGCAGCAGGTCACCAGTGTGGCATGTGCCTGGGGAAGGTGCCCGCTGGATTCTTACCAAATGCGTGCAGGTCAGAGCGGGAAGAGAATTACATTCTTGCCACATCTCTCTGTTGCCTGTTACCTCTCCTTTCCCTTCTCTGCTCAGTTTGTTTCTCTGTGTAAGGTTTTCTCTTTTCTTGTTTTCCCCTCCTCAAGCCTCTGCTAGTATGACCACGTCCCACCCCATTTGACAAATCGTCTTGAGGTTGCCCCTCTGGCTGACTGTTAGACCCTCTGGAGCAGGGCCTTGGATCTCATTCAACCCAGGCCCTTTCCACTGTGCTGTGGGCTCAGGCTAAGGACACAGGTGCCACATGGCTGAGTGACTGAATGACCAAAAGCCTTGTCCAGCTAAGTGCCTCTCTGGTCCTTCATCTGGTGGTATCTCCTTCATCACAAGATTCAGACGGACCTGAAATAGGGTCTCCCCGCCAAAGCTTCCAGCCAAGCCCAGCCCTCTTCAGCCCCCACCCTTCCGTTCTTATACTTTTTGTTGTTGTTTTGATTGTGGGCCACACCAGGCAGTGTTCAGTGCTTACTTTTGGTTCTTTGCTCATCAACCACTCCTGGTGGCTTAGAGGATCATCTGAGGTGCCAGAGATTGAACCCGCACCCACCACATGCCAGGCATGTGCCCTACCCGCTATACTCTCTAGCCCCTTCTGTTCTCATACTTCCTAATGTGGAGGTGACACCTTCTCCAGGCCACGGAGAAGAGGGCTGGAGTCACATGGGGCTCTCAAAATAGAATTATGCTTCCTGCCTGATTTTATATCCCTTCTATTTGGTGACACATGTGGTCTTATTCCTTTTCTCTCTGCTCGTCCAGGATTTGGAGGGTTGATGTTCGCATCAGTTAAGATAGAGTACAGGCAAACACCTGCAGTGCCTCGGAGGTTTATACGACCAGGCGTAGTTTCATGTCTGCGTTTGTTTTCTGCTTCTGTCCATGGGAAACTGCAGGACAGCCAGCGGGTGTGGGCCTCCAGGAACACTGAGGTAGATGGACTGGGAGGGTTCAGTTGCATTCTGGCTTTATTATTACACTCAGCTTATGATTTTATACCCGCGCGGCAGAGCCTGGCAAGCTACCCGTGTCATATTTGATATGCCAAATACCAGTAACAATTATAGGCCTCATTCCCATGACCTGATGGTTTGAGGCCCTTTATGTTCCTGGAGCAAGCAGATGCCCTTGGGCTCTACTTGCATGAGACAGGACATATGGAGATGTTACTGGTGCCCGCTCGAGCAAATCGACGATGAGCGGGAAGACAGTGATACAGTGACAGTGATTATGATTTTGATCATAGGGAGGTGGGGAAAACATCCCAAATGGCCCTTGGGAGATCCAGGGCCCTCCCGCAGTTCACAGCCACCAGGTGATGGTGGATGCACAGGTCTGTGGCTACGGCGCTGCACAAGCTGAGGGGCCATGGCTTACCCAGGGGGTGCTTAATGGACCGTGGGGTGCTGGAGCTCAAATCCAGCCTTGGCGACATGTAAGATAAGCCCTGTCTGCCCGGCCCCCTGAATTATGACTTCTTAGGGAGAGGGTCTCAGCCAGCAGCGCTCAAGGCCTATTGTCATCTCTGTGCTCAGGAGCGACCCTGGCAGTGCTTGGGGAACATATGTGGTGTTGAGGATTCCAACGGAGTCAGCACATGCAAGGCCAGCATCTCAGCCGGTGCTATCTCTCCAGCTCCCACGTTCTCGCTTCTAAAAGCACCCACTGGCCAAGGGTCCGTGATCCACTTTCAGATCTCTGCTCCCTCCTCTCTCGGGAAAGTATATAATGTACCTCTGTGGCCAAGGAGTGCTGCTGATGCTGAATGCTGCTCTCATCCCTGCAATACTTGAGGTGAGCCCATTTTCCAGAACAGTAATGCCGGGCAGGAAAATGGCTTTCATGTAATATACATGCTTAACATAGACGAGGCCCTGACTTCCGACCACAGCACCACATGCCCAGGCATGGCCCTCGTGGGCCCCCAGCACCTACCTGGTATGATCAAGCATGACAAGGGAGTGATCTTGGGCCTCCCAACCACCACCACCCTGGGTGTGACCTCTTATAAAGAAAACAATGGTAGTGGAGGCCAGAGAAGAGAATATAGGGGTTCAAGGTATTTGCTTTCGATGTGGCCGATCCTCATTCAACTCCTGCCAAACCCCAGTACTGCATACGCTGCCCAGACACAGCCAGGAGTCACCCCTGATTACAGAGCCAGGAGTAATCCCCAGGTATGGCCCAAAATCAAAGGAAGAGAGAATGACATGTAACATCACTCTGACCTAGGCTGAGAGTGAAGACTGTTGGATAAATGAGCAAAGGAAATAAGATTGTAACAGCCACCGCACAGCTCTCTTGACAGACAAATTATTCTAAGCCCATTATGTCTTAATTATGAGTAGGGGGCACTTGAGTTCTGACCCCTCCTTACGTAGTCACCACAGAGACAGTGAAGCCTTTGGCTTGTTAGCAGATTACCGATTAGCCCTGGTGCCAGGATGTACTTGCCAGCAATAAAAGGAAGCTTGTCTTCATTTAAATTGACCTTTATCCTGATTATTTGCTTGAATTTGGGCTCTTTTGCTGGTTCTATGCTATATTTTTTATCATCATAAGAATATTGTTGATTGAGGGGGCTGGAGCGGTAGCACAGCAGGTAGGATGTTTGCCTTGCATGGGGCCCACATGGATTCTGTACCCGGCATCCCATATGGTCCCCCAAGCACTTCCAGGAGTGATTCCTGAGTGCAGAGCCAGGAGTAAACCCTGAGCATCACTGGGCGTGACCCCCCAAAAATTGTTGATTGATGACCTACTGTGGTAAAATTATGCCTTAAACCTGGGCCCCGGTTCTGCCTCCCTTCGGATTATAGTTCTACCATGTCTTAGCTGTGTAACCTTGGGCAAGCTACTCTCTCTGCTGGGCCTCCTTTTTGCCATATGTCAAAAGGGGGTGGGGATACTGGGAGCACCCACCTCAGAAGGACAGTCCTCAGGACAGTGTGAATGCATGCAAAGAGCAGTGCTCAGAATAGCACTCAGCAAAGAGTAAGTGCTCAATAAACTTCCAACTGTTAAGCTTCACTTTAGGCACCGCAGGAAATGCAAAGGATGTTTGATGCTGCAGAAATTATTGTTCAGTTTGCTTTGGCGTCTCATACTTACACAAGTGCCAGGTAGCGGGCACTCTGTATTTGCTGTGAGAATCAATAAATTAGCTCTGCACTCTTGAAATTGAAAAGCCAGCCTGACCCTTGGTTGCTTTCCTGGGATAAGAGAGTTTTCTTCTCCTCAGGCCCCTGTTTATTTATGAGCATTATAGTTAGGTAATATGTTTATAACAGCGTTGACATTTATGGTCTTGATATACAGTCACTGCACCCTACCAAGCGCCCCAGTGGCCCCTCTCTCACCTCTAGCCCGCCTCTTCATCCCTACTGCTTGGTAATCCAGTTTAGTAAGCCAAGGCCAAGGGTTTGTCATCGTCCGATACTGTCTAGCCCCGTGTTTTGTCTCTCCACTTCCCTCAGACGGGTGAGATCACATTTACCGACTTCCCTTGGCCAATCTTGTCCTTTTTGAGTCAGGACCAACTCCTGAGCTCAGGGACTGGGGGTGACAATTCCTCTGCACTTGCCAACTCCCTCACAGACACAGCCCCGTCTCTAGCCGCAGAGACCCTCTGCCAGTGCTTTGTCCTCGCCAGATTGAGCCTGTCTTAGCAGTGGAGACCCACGCGGACAAGCCATGCTAACATTTGCCAGCTTCCTCCCTGGCTGGTGTGGTGACTGGCATGCACTTAACATGGCTCTCTGCCCTCTTAGTGTCATTGAGGCTTAGCTAGAGGGGCACCGTGCAATCCTGTTGAGAATGTCTGGGCATGTGGCTGAAATCCCAGCAGGGGTGCTGTGTACCCCCCCACCAGCAGGTCTTTTCCAGACGGCAACCCCAGCCTTCTCCCACCCACATCCCCTGGTGTGCATGAGAAGGCCTCCGCCTTGGAGGGAAGCCTCCACCTCCACGCCGCTGCATCTTCAGTGGGCTCTCGCCACTAGCCCCTCGGCCTACCTCCAGGCACAGTGCCCGTGTGTTCTGGGTCATGCCCGCATGACCTGTCCTTTCTCTGACATTTGCTTCTTCCCCCTGGTCACTCAGCTCCACCCACTCAGCCTGTGAGCCTTCCTGTTACCCAAACTCATTGCTACCCGGGCCATTGCATGTGCTGCCTTGGTGCCCACCCAGGAAACTCCCAGGAATCTGCAAGGCTTCTCTACACCTTTCAGAAGGGTTTCTGCCAAGAATGCCACTTCCTCGAAGAAGTTCCCTTTGATCATAACTAAAAGATCAATTCTCTCTTCATTTTTTTTCTTCCAAGCACTTTTCTCTAATGCTGTTTTGGGGTTTGCGCTTCTGTCTGTCATCTGCACAGTCCTAGAACACAGGAGATGCTGTGTCTTCAGGGTCTTGCTAGTAGTCAACACTTGATCAGTATGTGTGTATATCAGAAAGGGGGAAGGAAAAAAATCCAAAAAAATAAATAAATGCATATATGCTTTTAAATGTCACCAAAGTTCTTTAAGAGAATCTGAAGGGGAGGTGTCAGAGAGAGAGAGAGAGTACAGCAGGGAGGCCACTTGCCTTGCCAAGCCCGCGCAATCCCTGGCACCCATACCATTCACTGAGCCCTGCCAGAGTGATCCCTAAGCACAGAGCCAGGAGTAATCCCAGAGCATTGCCTGGTATAAGCCAAAACAAAAAAGCAAATGAAATTCTAGTCTATTCATCTTCCTTTATGAGTATGGTATCTCAGACACACCCACGTTCATTCTCACTTTGACAGGTGTCTCAGTCCCAAATGGCACAAGTGGCCATTAGCAATGCTCCACCCTCTCTGAATGTCAGCCCTGCAGAGAGGGAGCATGCCTGATGCAGGCCGAGAGCCCAGGTTTTACTTCTCCCACCCACATCCCTGGTGTGCATGCTCGGTGCATGCTCAATGCCCAGGGATTACCTGGTACAGGCTGTTGGGACCGAAGGCGCCTTTGCAGGTGTCTAGAATGGCTGTTCCCAGGAGCTGCAGCCACCAGCATGTTCCTGCTTAGCTCAGAGCCTGAGATGTTTTCCTGATAGCCCCAGAGCAGAAGCCAGAGCATACCAAGGCCTGAAACCACGGCCCACTGTGCTCCAGGGGGGTTGCCTTTCCCAGTTTCAGAGGAAGTTCCCATCTTGCATCCAGCCACACATTTATCACCTTTACTGAGCCCCATCCCAGGTGTCAGCCCCCAAACCACCCCTTCACTGGGCCCACAATAGTGCTTTGTAGCCACCTGCCTGCTCAGCTCGCCTTGGCCCTCGCGCCCTCTCCCACTTTCTCACCTGGCACGAGGAAGCCCATTGTGAGCTGGCGTGTGAAGAGCGACCTCGGGCACTGCCCACCTGGATAATCCACAGGTTGACCCTATTTTTCCTTTCTTTGATGGGGGCCCCACAGGAATTCTAGCCACTGTGGAGTATTTTATTGCCAAGGCAGCTCTCAGCTGACTTTTCCAGGGAAACTGGAGCTGAGTCTTTACTCTGTCATGAAATGTATCTTGTGCCTGACATTTGCTCACTATTCTTCCAAGAACCCCACACCCACATGTTCTGTAAGATGGTTGCATTGAGCCCACGTCCCCCTTACACAAACCCTCAAGAAGCCGTCAGACACAGGTCTTGAAAAACAACTTGGAGTTAGGTGGTTTCTGGTAACCACAAGTGAAAGTCCTTCTCTGTCCACAGACGCACAATGTCCCTGTAGGATTGTCCTGTCTGAGCTTAGCTCTGGCAGAGGTGGATGGAGAGAGAGCGACTCCATAGGAGCCTGAGTTGGGGTTGGGGGGGGGGGGCATCAGGACAGATAAGAAACTTCTAGAAGACAGCAGCCACTCTTCCTGTCCACCCCCACAGGAAGCCTAACTCCGGCCTCTGGGACTCAGGGAGAACCGTTGTCTTCTCTATCCTCCTGGAAGCTTTCCTGCGTCCTTCCTACTGAATGTGTTTCTGGGGTGCCCCAGCCCTGGCCAGGTTCCTGCTTGCCTCAAGTTGGGGGGCGGCTGGGAGACCGAGGAGAATGGTCGTATATTTTTTCTTCTCCTCTGGGCCACAGGCTCCTTGGCAATCCTCTCTGGACTCCATCCCATCTCTGAGTCAGGCACGGCTAACCCACACACGAATCCACGCTGCCTGCAAAAGAAAACACAGCAAAGTGATAGATAAGAGGCCTCGTCTGGAGGGAGCTCCTGTTTCAGGCGTGCCCCTGCCGGAGTTCAGGGGAGAGTTACAACAACAGGTGTGGGGAACCTTAGACTGGAGGCCCAGAGTGGTTTTGTGTGAGCTTTGGAGGAGGGAGGGGGAATCTCATTTGATCTGTGGCTCCTGGAGGGAAAAATAAACCCCCCATTTGCTCTGCTATTCTTTTAAGAAACAAAAGGACTGAAAGAAACTTTAGGCCAATAAGCTTCCCTTTGATTCTTCCCTTTTCCGCCAAATAGATGCGAAAGTGATCCCTTATTATTAGGCACCCAACCTTTGCCCCAAATCTAAATGAAAAGGCACTGCAGTCCCGCCCCTGCTTGGAATCTCATGCTAACAAGCTCCCTGAGCCTGGCACTCAAGAGACTAATGGAAAAGAAAGACTGTTCAGGTTTTTAATACCCCTCTCAATGACAGTAAGAACAGAGGCAAGGGATGGCTGGGCAGGCAGTTGAAAGGTTTTTAATGAGCTGTGATTTGACCTGGATCTCATCCTTTTCTCCAAATGGACAATTAGCTGGAGCGCAGGCTTCTAATCAGCAGACACACCCAGCGCCGAGTGTGTTCGCCTTTGTAGCTTGGATAGGGAAAGTATTTCTTAGGACACAACACAGCCAGAAAGGACTCCGTGCCATCCCCATACTCGACCACCACCTCTCTGGTACTTGCATTAGAAATCCTCCGCAGACGGTGCCTCGGGATGAGGCTCAGGGGCAGAGCACTTGCCTTGCAGACACGAGGCTATAAGTAGATCTCCGGCCCCACCCCACAGGTGATATCCGTGTGTGATGTGCTATTGTTCAGTATGTTCCCCGTGCACCACAGCCAAGCATGCGACCCCACCCAAAGACAGCAACAATTAGGAAGAGAAGCAGAAAGAATAAAAGTCCTTCTGAGGCGGCCTGGTGGCCCCCGGGCTGCTCGGACCAGTACAGAGCACGTGGGAGCCCGCCTGGACCCCCCCGCCCCCAAGCCACCCCCACACCCCACCATACGAGCAAAACCACGGCCGATGCGCGCCCTGCGTGGTCCACCAAAATAGTGCATAATGTCTTTAATGCACGTATTCACGAAGAGCAGGAAAGTTTACGAATATAAAACGAAATGACATACAGAATATGCCAAATTGAGTGCGAGGAGGAGGTGGGACATTGGTGATGTAGATGGGTTTGGGTGAGGGATGGGTGTTGGACACTGTGGATCCAAAACTCTACATGAGCATCTTTCAATTGTATGTCTAAAATGGTGAATGATATTTGGAAATAATATAAATTAAAAAAAAAAAAGTCCTTCCTGAGAAGCAGACCTTTGGAGCTAGAAGACGGAGCCAAGCTTCAGATGGCAAGAGGAGCAGGAAGGTGCCCCGTATGCCCTGATGGATACTTGGCAGCCCCTTCTTGGCCTGCACCTCCGGAAATCCTACATGGCCTTTAGAGAGCTCTGAACCTTCCCTTGCAGCTGTGACAGGACGGGCCACCCCTCTCCTTTCAGCACACACACTCTGGACAGAATGAAGACAGTAGATCTTGGAGTGTCATGGCTCCAGGTTCCATGAGCCAAGCAGGCCCATTTACTGCAGGGTGAGTCCTTCCCCAGTGAAAGAATGATGGCATCTGGCCTCTGTTCACAGAGAAAGAGCATCATGCAGCCACACTGCCCTCCCGGCCCATCACAGCCATGCTGTGCTTTCCCTCTCTGTGTTGCTGCTGCAGCTCTGGAAGCATTCCAGGAAGGGGGCCCTGCAAAGCCCATGCATGTTAGCGTGAAGTTGCTGGTCGTACCCAGCTCATGGTATGTGGGTGTCCGGGGCATTTCCGCGCCTGCAGTACAGTCTTATTTTTTCTGCGAGGTCATGTGACAGTCTTTTGTCACAGGGTGCTGGAAAGTGCAGCCCAGCTCCCAAGAACCACACCCCATAAGAGCTTTGAAAACATTCCAAGACAAGCAATGTCTCAAGTCAGCCCAAAGAGCCCAGCCAACCACTCTATTCTTCAGAATCACCCAGAATGCCAATACATTGAAGGGGGGACAGACGAACTCTATGGAGGGAGTTAAAAAGTCCTAAAAAGCACTTGACCTCTTAGGAAGTTGTGAGAACCTAGTTTGGGAACTGGTGTGGTTTCACTGCCCCAAGCCCTGTCTCTCTCCTTGGAAGTGGGGTTCCCTCCCTGTCAGAGCTGTCCTCAGTGTCTCTGGCCATTCCTTCCTGTCAGAGCTGTCCCCGGTGTCTCTACCGTTCCCTCCCTGTCAGAGCTGTGCTCAGTGTCGCTGTTCCCTCCTGTCAGAGCTGTCCTTAGTGTCTCTGCCCGTTCCCTCCTGCCAGAGCTGTCCTCAGTGTCTCTGGCCATTCCCTCCTGTCAGAGCTGTCCTCAGTGTCTCTGGCCATCCCCTCCTTTCAGAGCTGTCCCCAGTGTCTCTGTTCCCTCCCGTCAGAGCTGTGCTCAGTGTCTCTGGCCATTCCCTCCTTTCAGAGCTGTCCTCAGTGTCTCTGTTCCCCTCCTGCAGAGCTGTCCTCAGGTCCGCCCGTCCCTCCTGCCGAGCTGTCCTCGGGTCCTGCCGGTTCCCTCCCGTCAGAGCTGTGCCCAGTGTCCTGCCCGTTCCCTCCTGTCAGAGCTTCCCGGTGCTCTGCCGGTTCCCTCCTGTCGAGCTGTCCTCAGTGTCTCTACCCATTCCCTCCTGTCAGAGCTGTCCTCAGTGTCTCTACCCGTTCCCTCCTGTCAGAGCAGTCCCAGTGTCGCTGTTCCCTCCTGTCAGAGCTGTCCTCAGTGTCTCTGCCCATTCCCTCCTGTCAGAGCTGTCCTCAGTGTCTCTACCCGTTCCCTCCTGTCAGAGCTGTCCTCAGTGTCTCTGCCCATTCCCTCCTGTCAGAGCTGTGCTCAGTGTCTCTACCCGTTCCCTCCTGTCAGAGCTGTCCTCAGTGTCTCTACCCGTTCCCTCCTGTCAGAGCAGTCCTCAGTGTCTCTACCCGTTCCCCTCCTGTCAGAGCTGTCCTCAGTGTCTCTACCCGTTCCCTCCTGTCAGAGCTGTCCTCAGTGTCTCGCCCATCCCTCCCCAGAGCTGTCCTCAGTGTCTCACCCGCCCCCTCCCAGAGCTGTCCTCAGTGTCTCTGCCCATTCCCTCCTGTCAGAGCGTCCTCGGGTCTCTGCCCATCCCTCCTGGCCAGAGCAGTCCCTCAGTGTCGCTGTTCCCTCCTGTCAGAGCTGTCCTCGGTGTCTCTGCCCGTTCCCTCCTTTCAGAGCTGTCCTTAATGTCTCTGCTCATTCGCTCCTGCCATGGCAGATTTCATTCCTGGAGAAGGGGCCCGAAGTTAAAACTATGTGAAAAAAATCTGCTTTTCGTGGGTCTTGATAACGAAGCTTATCCAATCAAGCCTGCATTTTATCAAATCGGTGTTAGAGCAGATCAGTGGGTTTGATCCCCAGCATAAGGAAGGAAATCGGAAATGAAAAAAAAGCAAGTTCTAGAACATTCTCTGGCACTTTCCTTCCTGCAGTCTTCCCCATCACGTTGCCTCACCAAAAGCCTGAGTTTGAGCTAGAATTTTGGCCAGTCACCTCCTCTCGTGACAGTACAAGTCTCTCCACGTCCGCCACACAGCTCACACCCGCCTAAATAATAATAGATTTCAGCTGTCAACTCTTCCCTTTCTTTTCTTTTTTTTTCAGCTGCTTTAAAAAGCTGAATTTGCTAGAGGCTTTAAAAAAGTAGTGAGACTGTTTTTTTTAAATTTTCGTAATATTTGTTTAAGGTCATAGCTGATGCGTTTAAGAGATTCTGTGTTATACAGCGTAATTACAGAATAGACACCCACGCCACAAGCAGTCGTTCCTGCCTCCCCACCTCCAGCACCCCCAGTCTCCGTGTAAACCAGCTTTCTCTCTTATGTGCATCTACCTAAACCAAGTAAGTTTAGTTGTGTTTGCCCCAGGCAACTTTCAGGCAGCCGCTTAAGGATTGCTCCTCTATAGCTACCTTTTTGGGAGTTGATCCACTTAGGGACAGAGGCTGCAATTACTCAGAACCATCTGGGAGCCTTTGTTTGAAATTTCCTGCAGAGAGTTTATCAGCTGCTGGAGAAAGTCAGTGCTGCCACTTGCCAGCACATTTGGTCGGATCCGCTCCTTCCTGTCACCTCTAGATTCTCCCACTCATCTATTTATGGGGCTGCCTGGTGGGTGTGCCCCGTGGGGCAGACACTGGGCCAGGGGCCAGCAAGGAGCCTGGCACGTTCTCCACACCCAGCGCAGCCAGAGACACTTATTCCTCTCCTTCCCTCCCGCCTTGGTCATCTGTGAGGTCACTAGAGGCCACAGACTAAGAACCCAGGACCCCAAGCAGGAGTGAGTGAATCAAGGGTCCTTGGGACCCTTGGGACCTGGTGTCTCATGGGGAGGATGGGAAGATAGGGGGCCCCTCCACGGAGGAGCACTGGGAAGGCTTATGGAAGTGGTCAGCCTTTGTGGACCCCACCCAGATATTTCTGATTGATTTTCAGCCTTCGACCAGCCACAGTGACACACTACCCCAAGCCTGCTTGTATCTATAGTTTCCTCCAACTTGGCCATGTGCTTCTCAGCACATGATGAGTGTTTCTCAGCGGTTTCCCAACTGTACCCCTCCCCCACCTAGTTCCTTCCTCTGGCCCCCACTGTCCTACCAGTTGTGGCCATGGTCTCATGCTGCACTCCCACCGCCCATGTGGTTGACTTAGAGTATCCCGGAGGCTCACAGAGGTCATTCAGCTCCCGATTGGAAAACACTGGCTTAGGTCAAGGACTCTGCAAGGAATAGGGGATCCCGCCCTGTGAGATCTGAAGTCCAGTAGCCCAGACTGTGGTGTTTGTTTTATATTGGAGGAACCTATAAGCCATACGAGGTCATTAAAATTAGCATGATGCCATGAATACCACTGTCCCTGCATTATATCCATGTAGAATAATACAGTGCCTCAGAGATATGTTTTTCACTTGTATGTTGTATGTCAATATAGTTCATATAAATTTTACACAAATGGGGGCCAGAGCAATAGCACAGCAGGTCAGGTATTTGCCTTGCATATGGCTGACCGGGTTTGATCTCGGGATCCCATATATGGTCCCCGAGCACCACCAAGAGTAATTCCTGAGTGAAGTATCTCTGGGTGTGGCCCAAAAAGGCAATTAAATAAATAAATAAGTAAATAAATAGAATTTACATGAATGGTCTCATGGGGATTTAATTAAATAATTAAATTTTATGCAGATGTTTGATTTGCATGCTCTTCAGCAGCCCCCATATGCAACCTGTGTGGTGAGATGCACAGTTAGAGCTGTTCATGATTGGGTTTCTTTCCTGCAGTGTTCCAGCACCCCCATTCACCAGTGTACATTTCCCAGCACCAGTGTCCCCAGTTTCCTCTAGCCACCTCACCCCCTGTCTGCCTCTATGGCAGACATTCTCTCTCTCTCAACCCCCCTCTTTCTCTCCCTCCCTCTCTGATGAGGGGGAGAGAGAAAAGAAGCTCTCATGCTTCTTCCCTCCCTCCCTCCTTCTCTCCCTCTCCCTCTCCCTCTCTCCCTCCCTCCTTCCCTCCTTCCCTCTCCCTCCCTCCCTCCCTCCTCTCTCTCTCTCTTTTCCTCTCTCACCCCTCCCTGCCCTCTTTCTCTCCTTTTTGCACACTGTGGTTTGCAATACTGTTACTGAATGGGGATCCTACCGTGGACAAGTCCTCTTGACCTGCCTTCAACTGTATTTTGGGTATTATTATTCTCACACTATGTTTTGCTATCCTGTTTTTAACTTTTTGGAATAAAAACTCAGAGTTCCATCAAAGATATAAGCATCATTATCTTTTTCTCTGTGAGTTCCCCCCCCCACTTCTAGCTTATCCAGGCTCATTTCTCTTCTGAATGGGACTCTTAACAAGACAGAAAAGAAATCCGCCTCCCCACGCCCCACTCACAGAAGAACTGGCATCCACAGGCACTCTGAGAAATGGAATGTCGGATGCTAAACTCAGGCCCCCTCTTCTCCCCAAACATCTCCTGAGCCCAGCCAATCTGCTCTGCCCCAAGGGTTGTGGGAGTCCGAGAGTCAGCCATGTCTGTTCCCAGCCCGGTGTCCACCTGTGGTTCTTGTCACTTTGCAAACTTTGATGAAATAACTAAGTACACTAGTGAAATACAATTCAAAAAAGTTTCTGTAAAAACAAATGAAATGCTTTTAAACAAATGAAATGATTTTACAGAATCAACAAAGACAGTCATTTCAAAAGTGCTTTAGAATTCGGTATGTGCTAGGTAAGACTGATATAATTGTAAGACTTGTAGGCAAAAAGCGTCACAGTCTAGAATCCTGTCCTCAGATTGTGCTGCCACACCTCTCTTGTTCACTCTGTGTGTGTGTGTGTGTGTGTGTGTGTGTGTGTGTGTGGGGGATGGGGGGGTTCTCTGGGTTTGTTTATGTTTTTGGTTTTGCTTTTGCTTTTTACTTGTTTTTCAGTTTGGAGGACCTGCCCAGTGGTGCTCAGGGGCTATTCCAAGCTCTGTGCTGGGAGCCCCCGCAGTGCTGGGGTGAGAGGGTCTGTGATGGGCTGGGGACAAACCCAGACTCCAACATGCAAGGCAGGCACTTAGTGTGTTGGATTCTATCTATGTTAATACTTTAGCTTACAATACTATGTTTTCTCATAGACACTCTTCTGATACCACATCCAGCCCCAGTGTACCCATCTCCCTCCCTCCCTCTCACCTGTCCCCCAACTCAATTATGTGTATAGGTTCCCCTGTTATCTTGCCTTTGGAATTTTTTTTTATTTTTTAAATATTTTATTATACGACCATAACGACAATAACAAAGATGTTCATGTTTGGGTTTCAACCACACAGTGTTCCAGCACCCATCCCTCCACCAGTGCCCATTTCCCACCACCAATAACCCCAATTCTTCCCCCCCTCCCCTAGCCTGCCTCTATGGCAAGTTCTTTATCTCTTCTCTCTCTTCTTTCTTTCTTTCTTTTTTCTTTCTTTCTTTTTCTTTCTTTCTTTCTTTCTTTCTTTCTTTCTTTCTTTCTTTCTTTCTTTCTTTTTTGTTCGTTCTTTCTTTCTTTCTTTCTTTCTTTCTTTCTTTCTTCTCTTACACATTGTGTACTGCAATATATACATTTTGAGGTTATCTGGTGTATCTTTTTGCCTATATTCAATGCTCAGTTCGAGGCTGGTTTTATCATTTTCCGATGATTATTAGCACACTGTTCCCTTCTCTGTCTTACCTAACCTCTGACTCCCCACACACTTGTGGTAGATTCCACCTTTGACAAGACCTCCTGATTCATGTTTTGCCTGACCTTGGATATTGGTATCATAATTTATATGTATGTATATATGTACATATATATTTATTTCATTAAAATAAATGCAGTCATTCTATATCTGTCTTTTTTCCTTCTGGCTAATTTCACTCAACATGAGTCTCTCCATGTCCATCCACTTATAGGCAAATTTCATAACTTCATTTTTCCTAACAGCTGCATAATATTCCATTGTGTAGATGTATCAAAGTTTCTTTATCCAGTCATCAGTTCTTGGGCACTCTGGTTGTTTCTAGATTCTGGCTATTGTGAATAGTGCTGCTATGAAGATAAAAATGAAGATGCTGTTGTTGCTGTGTGGTTTTGGCTTCCCAGTGTATATGCCCAGGAGTGGTATGGCTGGGTCAAATGGGAGCTCAATTTCTAGTCTTTGGAGGAATATCCATATTGTTTTCCAAAATTGTCTTTGGATTTTTGTTGCTGCCTGAGCTCATTCTGTATCTGTCCTCTTCATCTGGCGTCACTCAAGCGTTATATGCTCTGGTTCTGTCCATGTTGCTGAAAATTGCATGATTTTGTCCTTTCTTAGTGCTTTTTTTTCATAGTATTCCATTGTGTATATCCCCCCCCCCCCCCTTTTACCACAACTTTTTGATGCATTCATTTGTAGTTGGGCATTTGGGTTGTTTCCATATCTTGGCTATTCAAGCACAGCATTGAACAGCAGTGTGCATATATCCTTTTGAGTTCATGCTTTTGTGTTTTGTGGATGGATGCCAAAAAAGTGGTATTGCTGAGTCATAGAGGAATTCTATTCCTTTTTTTTAAAAAAGAAATTTCTTATTGCTATCTGTAGAGGCTAGACTAGATGACATTCCACACCAACAGTGGATGAGGCATCTCTTAAGGAGTCTTCTTGTTGACCCTGAATAGAATAAAGCTAAAAATTCTATATAGGACTTAGAAGTTAGTTAAAAAAAGCCAATAAGCAGAGAATACTCAAAGACCGTAGTCTTTCACATAAACATATCAGTGCTTCTATTTTT
Source organism: Cryptotis parvus (assembly GCA_021461705.1). NCBI lineage: Eukaryota > Metazoa > Chordata > Mammalia > Eulipotyphla > Soricidae > Cryptotis > Cryptotis parvus. The sequence goes on from JAJIBD010009814.1 coordinate 54,497, forward strand.
AAATAAAGATATTTGTACACACATGTACAGGAGAACTCCTCCAGTTACATGTAGAATTTCTCAATTTCATCTTCTTTGTATGTGGATGTTGGTGCTTAGACAATGAAGATAGAAATTGCTGGCAGTGGGCCATATCTCTTCAGGTGTAATCGTCCTATCCGGTTTGTTAGGCATTCAAATGAATCAATGCTGATGGCCATGTTCGTGTTGACAAGGACACCAACGCCACCGACACCTCTTTTTCGTTGCATGTTCCAAGGAACAATTCTTTTCCAGTGTCAAATACAGCATGATGCAACTGATGCCTCCCTTGTCTCCAGTCAGACCAATGATGTTGTATTTGATCTTTTGTGCTTGCACCATCAGATCCTCAATATATGCTTCTGATGCCAGCGTACGTGCATTGAAAGTACAGACAGTCATTTTAGTCCTTCTTCGTTTTGGCAGCCTAGGATGGCCATGAAATTTTATCAGGCACTGCTTGTTCACCTTTCTTACTGCTGCCGTATTAAGGGCTCTTTTTGGGGTCAGGGAAATAAACATTTTTGTTACTGGTTTTGGCATATCGAACATGCATCGGACAGCTTGCCAGGCTCTGCCGCCTTGGGGTATAGAAGATCACACCTTCTACAAAGTCATAGTAGGTGATTTTAATGCCAAGATAGGACCGAGAAGATCGGCTGAAGAACTCCACATCGGGACCCATGGCCTAGAATGGAACGAACAGGGTGAGAGACTATCTGAGTTCATCATGTCCACCAAGACCATTCATGGGAACTTACAGTTCCAGAAGGCTGAAGTGAAACGTTTGACATGGAAATTTCCTGGTGGACAGTTCCACAATGAAATTGACCACATCATCTTCAATCGACAGCTTTGTCTGACCGATGTTGCTGTCATCCCCAAATTCCAAACAGGATCAGACCACTGTCTCCTTCATGCAAAATTCTACTTCATGCAACGGGGAGAAAAGGCTGCAAAGTTTAAGAAGAGAACTCCCAGAACGACCACCAACTGGGAACTCTTTGGCACCATTGCAGCAACATGGGAAGATACCATCATTGATGACATCGATGAAGAATACAACCGACTGGTTCAGCACCTCCATGATTGTGCGAAGAATGTCGGAGAGAGAGAAAGACACAAAAGGATGCCTGTCTTCAGAAACTCTTGAGCTCATTCGCCAACGTGGCAAGGCGCTGAGCCTCAGGAGACCAAATGTTAATGTCCAAGCTTGCGAAGCAGTGCAGAGAAGTGATAAAAGAAGACCTCAAAGACAGAAGAAGGACTAAAATGACTGTCTGTACTTTCAATGCACGCACGCTGGCATCAGAAGCATATATTGAGGATCTGATGGTGCAAGCACAAAAGATCAAGTACAACATCATTGGTCTGACTGAGACAAAGACAAATACTGGAAGATGCAGCAGAAGCTGAGAAAAGCATTCACACCGCCCGCCTGTCCTTTGCCAACTATAAGACCAAGATGACTGCCCTCCGACGCCCTGATGGATCTATCACATCTTCCAGAAAGGCAATGGAGAAGATTACCCAGGACTTCTACTCAGATCTCTTTGATATCCACGTCCAGCTGCCCACATAACTAATTCCACAGGATGGATATGTCATTTCCAACGTTCTCCCTTCTGAAATCCGACATGCCATTTCATCAGTAAAGAAGGGAACAGCACCAGGCCCAAAGTCAGACCCAAACACCTGAAGAATCTGCCATCAGTACTCATCAATACACTAGCTCGGCTTTTCACACTCTACCTGTCCGATTGCAAGGTGCCCTCCCAAAGGAAAACCAGCAAATAGTTCTACTGTTCAAAAAAGGGAGACATTCACGACATTGGCAACTATTGCCCCATCTGTCTGTTGTCCGTCATCTACAAGCTGTTTACACGACTCATCCTGAACAGGATTAGCAGAACGCTAGATGAAGGACAACCATGCAAGCAAGCAGGCTTCTGGAAAGGATTCAGCACAATCGACCATATCCACACAGTAACCAAGCTCATTGAGGTTTGTAGGGAGTACAAGATGCCGCTCTGTCTCACGTTCATTGATTTACAGAAAGCCTTTGATTCTGTGGAGACTGAAGCAGTCATCGAAGCCCTAGCCAAACAGGGTGTTCAAACCCAATACATCAAGATCCTTCGTGAGCTGTATTACGGATTCGCCACCAGGATCTCACCATTCTACAAAGAAGTGATCATTGATGTCAAAGAGGGGTTCGACAGGGTGATACCATTTCACCAAAACTCTTCAGCGCCACCCTCGAGAACATCATGCGACAATTAGAATGGGAAGGAATGGGAGTGAAGATAGATGGTCGGCAACTACACCACCTCCGCTTCGCTGATGACATCGTTCTAAAAACACCAAACATTAGCCAAGAGGCACAAATGCTGGCTGACTTCGACCGAGAATGTGGAAAGATAGGTCTACAGCTGAATCTAAAGAAAACAATGTTTATGAAAAATGAACTAGTTCCAGAGGCCCCATTCACTCTCAATGGAGCAAACATCTCTGAATGCAGCAGTTATGTGTACCTAGATCGAGAAGTCAACATGATGAACAACCTAAAACCTGAGCTGCGCAGGAGGAAGAGAGCGGCATGGAATGCCTTCAAAGGCATCGAAGAAATAGGTAAAAAGGACAAAGAACCTCCACCTCGGGCACATCTCTTTGACTCCACAGTTCTCCCTGCATTAACATATGCCTCAGAGACCTGGGCCCTACGAAAAGCAGGAGGAGAATGCTATTCGGGTCTCCCAGAGAGGAATCGAAAGAGCTATGCTTGGAGTGTCATGCCTCACTCAAGTAAGAGAAGGAATCCGGAGTTCTGACCTCCATCACTATTCCAGAATCAGGGACGCTGTCTCGTTTGCCAAGGCATCGAAAATCAGATGGACTGGACATGTAATGCGATTTGGAGATGACCGCTGGACTAGAGCTGTTACCGCTGGATCACACGGGATGTCAAAAGATTACGTGGCCGACCACCTTCAAGATGGTCAGACTTCCTTGTCAAGACCCTGAAGGAACGGTTTGAGGCTCTTCATATTCCTGAATCAACCAGATGCCATTGGGCTACATTGGCACGTGATAGGGTCCAATGGAAATGTTACTGGCGCCCGCTTGAGCAAATCGATGTATAATGGGATTCAAGTGATCAAGTGATCAAGTGATGTACAGGAGAGATTTTCTCTCACACACACCCCCCTGCCTATAAATTAGTTTTAATATTTATGGGTGGGTGCGTGCATGGGTTACCCTATCAGTAGTTTAGTATAGTCAGTCTCAGTAAGAGGATTTCAGACGAGATTTCACTTGCTAAGGTTTATTTGTTATTGTTGTTTTTATCCTTTTCATCTTATTTCCACTTGCTAGACATTTATTGAGAGCCATGAGAAAAGACTCCGGCTTTCAAACAACGACTTAAATAGAAAAAGGCATTGTCAGCCTGATGGATGGATGAGGCGGTCATGACCTCAGTGCTCAGTGCTTTCTGGCCACTCACACTCCCGCTGACCTTTCCTCTAACTCTCCCCTCAAGTCGCCAGAAGAACCCTTTCCCCCCCACCACCGGGGTGGGGCAGGAGAGCAGGGAAGAAAACTAGGAAGTGAGGAGAGCAGGGAAGAAATTTCTGGGCCAATATAGGACCGAGAGCCAGTCTTGGTTGGGCCAGCGTGGGACCGAGAGACAGTCTTGGTTGGACCAGTGTGGGACCAAGAGCCAGTCTTGATTGGGCCACGTGGGCCTTCTGGACCAGACACAAATGATAGCATGGACCCCAATCAGATATGTGGGGTCTTTAGGACTATGAGAAAAATCCCTCATCATCAATAGGGAGACTTTTCAAAAGCTTCTCAAATGATGCAGGTGATATACTCTCTGGTTGTATATGTGTGTGTGTGAGAGAGAGTGTGTGTGTGTCTGAGCATATGTGTGAGTCTATGAGAGAATGTGTGGGGGGACACAGACACCAAGAGCCAGAGAAATGGAGTCGTGCTGGTAATGCGCAGGACCTGAGTCAGCATCCAGGTGAGCCAGCATCCAGGCATTGTTCCCCAGACCTCCAGGTGACAAGCCTGAGTGCTGGGGCAGCTGTAGCTGAGCCAGTCTATCCTGCCGGACCTCTTCCTGTGTCCCCAGAAGTGGGGAAGATTCTACCTCCTTGCTTGCAAGAGTAAAGAGCTGGGTCATGCTATAGCAGACCTGCAGTTCTTAAGTGTCTAAAATAATTATCCTTAGCTCTGAAAATTTGCTGGATTAAAAAAAAATGTGTACCCCTTTTTTTGTCAGGAGTGATTCCTGAGTGCAGAGCCAGGTAGCCCCTGAGCATTCCGGGTATGACCCCAAAAAAAAAATGTGTAGAGGAACAGTACAACAAGTAGGATACTTGCCTTGTGGTGATCGATTGGGCTTGATCCCGGCATCCCATATGGTCCATCAAGCACCACAAGGGTGTTTCCTGAGTACAGAGCTAGGATTAACCCCTGAGCATTGCTGGGTGTAAGTTCCCCAAAATAAATAAATACATATTTTATATGTGCCTTGTCCTAATTTTGTTTTTGGCCTGGGAATTTAACCAGGGCTTTACATGCCTGCGATCTACATAGGTAATATACATAGCTTGAGTATTAATGTAAAAAACAAATTTATTTATTATCAGTCACATTTTTGTCTAATTTACAGTATTATTAGTTATTTTTCTTATAACTGTATAGGATTTATTTTATTGATGTTAATCCTGCACATATTTTTCCTAGCTCATCATTCTTCCTCAACTTGTTTACCATCCAATCTCAGTAGAACTAAATTTAAAATGAATCCTAAATAGCAAAAATTTAACTTCTTTTTCATCATTTTTTTTGAGACTTTCTTTTTTATTTCAGTACGTGTGTGCCTAGAAAGAACCGTGGCTAGTACGAGAAGATAGTGACTGATTTATTTCATAAAATGAAAAAGTGAAATAGCCTAATACAGATTTTTTTAATTCTCAGTGGTATACTTTGTAACTTTTAAAAATAGCTTTCCTGTTTTTAACTTGTCTAATAAAAACTCAGAGCACTATCAAAAAGATCATCATAATTACCCTTTTTTGTGTATGTTTTTCAACTTCCAACTTATCCAGGCTCATTTCTCGTCTCAATGAGCCTTGAACAAGATAGAAAATCAAACAACATATTCTGAGTTTCAAAAAAGAGGAACAGAATCATTGCCAAGAACCATCTTCTTATTGGGCCCCTTTTGGTTTCAGCAGCTCTGAGCTTTTTCAAATCTGCCGACCTTGGTCCAGTCATTAGACACAGGCCATTCCCTGCAATTTCTGCCTGGCAGCCCGTTCCTGCTCTTCTGTTCTGTAGAAAATGCTGGTGGGGTCCCAGAGAGGGGACCCATCCCAGCTCTCCCTACTATTTTCTTTTGTGTCTCCTAATATTTTCCCAAGTCTGAGTTCTGAAGATCATGGACCAGAGGGAGTTTTCTCTGCAAAACTTCTGCTGTCTTGGGCTGGAAGCCAGTGGTTGCAATTCCAGGCCATGCCACGTTCTGCTTCTGTCAAAGGTGTTTATACTCAGTGGGTTTCCTTGCTCGTGGATGACTGAAATAACCCAGTTGGTGAACAGCCAGGGCGGAGGAAGTGGGGAGGGAAGAAATCGTGTTTGAAAAAAAATCCCCAACTGTGTTTTATCCAGTTCAGGCTGTCATGATTAAAAACTTGATTTCAAGATTTGTTCACCCAAGAAAATATCTCTCGACCATTTCAGGCTGTGACTCTTCAACTGACCTGACATTTCCCAAGTCCAAAATTGCCGTGGATGAACTCTTTGCTTCGCCGGGACATCGCTGGAGCTCGGGCCCTCCTGGAAACAGTTTAAGTCTGTTTATGTTCCTGGAAGTCAGACCCATCAGGCGAGTACAACTGGCCTCAGCCATCTCATCTGTGTGGTGTTTGTGAGGTGCAGGGACAGCAAGGGAAGTTTCCGTTGCAGCTTCTCTAAAAGGACAGCCTTGTTCTGTTTGATGGTCTTCGTTAGTTTTTTTTTTTTTCAGTTGGGGGCACCACTCCTAGTTGTGCTGTGTGGTAGAAGGGCTGAGTGAAGGCTGCTGTGCTAGGGTACAGGACGTGTGTCTCACCACTGAGCCATAATCCCGCCCCAAGGATGGACACTCACACCAAGTCCCTTCCCACCCGAAGCTAGAGCTCTCTCGAGTCCAAACGCCGCATGAATCAGTTCGTGTTGCAGCAAGGATTCTACTGTAGTGGGGTGAGCACAGGGAGGCAGCCACAGTTTCACACCTTTATCACTGTTGTCCTGGTCAGAGGGACATTACAGGGTTTCCGACTGCTGCCTTGCATGTGGCCAACCCAGGTTCGATCCCCAGCACCCTATACAGTCCCCTGAACCCCAGTAGGAGTAAGCCTTGAGCACAGCCGAATATGGCCCCAAAGCAACAAAAACTCTGATGCTGTCCTCTGTCCTCTCTGTTCCCTTTACATTTGGGGACCCCATTACTGCAGAGGTCAGAGGTGGGGGGCTGACCATAAGTCCTTTTCCCTGTTTCTGTTTTTAAACAGCCCATGAATGTTTTGAACAATTAGAATAATATCTCCGCAATTCTATTATAGCTAAGAGAGCAGAAGTTAGGGGGTGCAAAAGTATTTGTTGCTGAGCACTCCCCTTCAAGGGTAGGAAGGAGGAAGGGAAGGAGGGAAGGAAGGAAATAAGGTAGGCAGGCAGGTAGGCATACAGCAGTCTGTGGAAATCCAGGCCTTTCTTTCCTTGTACGTGGACTCTAGCCCAGAGCGCAAGACTATCTCTCCATTCACCTTTTCCTTTGATCCTTGCTAAAGTGAGCCAGAGGCAGTGCTTTTAGGAGATCCAGGAAGGCCTTGTGACTTGCGACAGGCACACAGGTGGCCAAGGCCAGGTGCCAGTCTCTGTTACCAGCACCTTGGAGACTCCTCCCTGCTGTGCCCTGGTTCTCATGGAGACCCAGGAAATGTTGACTGATGTTCCTGATGAGTATCTGAAATCACCCACCGAGCCACAAATGAAAGACCTTCGAAACTGGCAGCTCAGAAATAATAATTCTCCCCCACCCCACCTCTGGGTTCAGTGATCTGAGAAGCCCGCGGCCACGAGCTCCAGATAACATCACTCCGCTAATGAACCTGTGTAGTTATTCCATTAATATATATAAAATGTGTGTATCTCGGCCATCTTAAATACTGTGGTCTGGAGTCTTTGTAGATGCAATGATAGGACAGTGAGAGAAGGTGAAATGTAGGCTAAAGAATGACAAGACGCACGGGCCTGCGATGACTGGCGCTGGGAGAACAGACCATGAAATGAGTGAAGCCTCTTCAGTCCTGTCGTCATCGTGGTGACTGATTCAAATTTACACAAACCCAAATCAGCTGTAAATCTTGGGCACATAGGAGTGAAGACTTTCTCCTCTCTGCTGCCAGCCCCGCCGTCTCTCAGACCTCAGACTCCGGTGGAGAGGGGGCGTGGGAAAGGGAAAGACCCTCATTGCATGTAGTGCCCTGCCCCAGAGTCACACACCGACACACCGTCTCAGAAAAGCCTGAGTCTCAGGGAGCCTGAAGCCAGAATTCAGTAGGCAGAGCTGTGAATAGTGCCTGGGGCTGACCTAAACAGTGATGCAGACACAGAGGAAATGCTGGACCATAGCCATGAACTTGGGGAAAATGAAAGACTCAGTGGGGACTGGGTTAGAATCCTGGTCTCAGGCTCTACATCTTGGGGAACTTAACATAGAGGTGGACGGGAATGGAGAGATAGCATAAGAATTGAAGGCAAGGCATTTGCCTTGCAGCTGACCCCAGTTTAATCCCGGCACTCCAGCATACCTCTGGGTATGGTCCCTAAAATACACACCCCAAAAAAAGAAGCTTATGATATATTGGATGAAAAGAGAGGAAGGAAGGAAGGAAGGAAGGAAGGGAGGGAGGGAGGGAGGGAGGGAGGGGAGGGAAGGATCACAGGGATTCTGTGATGCCTCCTTCCAATTTTGTTAGCATTAAATCAGTCAGTCCCCAGGTTGAGGCAATACGCCTTTTAAAGATTAAGCAAAGCCTAAAGTAGTTGAATTGTGGGAAAATGGGCAACTGAAAGGACCAGGAGGAGCCCTCACTTCTTGCTCTGTGTTTCCATAATAGAGACAGAGCTTGCTCACCACTAGCTGCAGAGCCTAGGTCAGCTTCCCACCTAGCTGGATATGGGTGGGTGGGTAGTTGGATAAGTGACTTACTGAATGAACAGGTGGGTGAATATATGATGATGGGTGGGTGGGCAGACAGGCAGGTGGATAAACAGATGGGTGAATGCATGGATGAGGGATGGATGGATGGATGGATGGATGGATGGATGGATGGATGGATGGATGGATGGATGGATGGATGGATGGATGGATGGATGGATGGATGGATGGATGGATGGATGGATGATGGGATGGATGGATGGATGGATGGATGGATGGATGGATGGATGGATGGATGGATGGATGGATGGATGGATGGATGGATGGATGGATGGATGGATGGATGGATGGATGGATGGATGGATGGATGGATGGGTGGATGGATGGATGGATGGATGGATGGATGGATGGATGGATGGATGGATGGATGGATGGATGGATGGATGGATGGATGGATGGATGGATGGATGGATGGATGGATGGATGGATGAGACGGACGGACGGATCGGATGGATGGATTGATGCATGGATTCATGGATTCATGGATGGATGGATTCATGGATGGGTGGGTGGATGGGTGGATCACTTGGTAGATGAATGAGTGCTGGACTATGGATCTTAATTAAAATATCTCTTATGTTCTTAATTCTCACTGAGAGGATGGTTAGCACAGAGATTAACAGAACAAACTTTTGACCCAGTGCCTTCGGGCTTAGCCACACAGTGTGAGCTTCCACGACTTATTTCTGCTCTCTGTGAGTGATTCCTTCCCTGTAAGGAGCGAATAAGTCACCCCCCTCACTAATCTGCCTGCATGATCCATATAAAGCTCTTAGGACAGGAGCTGGGACCTGTACCGCCAAGAAATATCTGCTGTACAACTGAAGCAAGGGACAAAACAGACCTTTCTTTGTCTCTTCCTATGGTAGTTCAGCTTTTCCTTGGCTAGGGGAGGGGCACACTGAGAGGGTGACTTCCTCCCTGTTAACTGCTGTGTATGCTAAGAGCTTGTGGCTGACACCCATGTGTTTGGAAAGGTTCTATTTGCTCATGGACTGCTGACTGGAAACCCAAGCTCCGGTTTAGCCTGAGCAACAAGTTTTGTTATGCTTCCAGTACTTACTGCGAATGTTCCGGCTTAACCTCCGTCCTAAAGGCCACGGTGTCAGTGTCTCAGCTGTGGCAGCAGGAGGTTTTCTGTTGTCTCGAGGCAGGCAGCTCCCAAGTCAGCCTTTCAGACAAAATATTGCCCTACTCCTTGGCTAGCATTGGTCGCAGTCTCCAGGGGCTGGGCTGGGCTGCAGTAAATGACCCCCCAGATGTGTGCTGGCTCCTTTGCCTCTGGTATGTGGAACAGGAGCATCTGGATGTGAGCAGTGCCCCTGAGGCCCTGTCCATCTCGTGCCTGGTGAGTGAGGGCTCTCGGAGCTGTATCTCAGCCCAGCCTCCATCAGCCGTGCCCAGCCATGGCCACCCGATGTTCTGTGCCGAGTGCTCTGCTCTGCTTCCTCCTGACCCTGGCTTCCTCACCCAAACCAACTAGCATCTCTCCTGGAAGAATCGGCGAGGCGTAGAATTCAACTGGACAGGAGACTTGGCACTGGACTGTATCTACTTCTGTGTGAGCTCAAAGTGAAGCCACATCTTTGGGCTTGGGTCTCCTGTGATTAAGCTGTAGGGCCTGCACCCCAAAAAAGGGACTATCCCCCCAAAAGGGACTATACCCCAAAGTTTCCAAAGTTATCTGCTGCTATTTGAAGGATGGGCAAAGGATGAAGGGGAGATGGATAGAAAAGCAGACGAATGAACCCCTTTACAATATGTCAGGAGCATGCTGTTCCCTTTAAGATGAAAGGCGAAAAATAATGATAATATGGGTATAGGGAAAAATGGAAATAAACAAGCATAGAATAGTCAAATAATGCGCAGAGCTGTTTTTGAATAGGTGTTTTCTTGTACCTTCTTGGACTAAAAAAGTTAAACCCTCTCTACAAGTCCAGTTTTCCTAAGTAGTTAGGTGTTTAGAAATCATTTTGCCAGAAAGAAAAGTATCTTTGCAGCAAGACCGGGAGTTTCAACTACACCAACAGTAGCTGACAGGCTAAGTGATTGTGGAAACAATTCAGGCTTGGAAGCAATGGTCTATGCTGTGGCTCACCACCACCTCATTCAAGTCGTTAGAGTTGGGCTAATGTTTCAAATGACCTCTGACTTAATGTGTGATGTTGCCTTGCATGTGTGAGGCCCCAGGTTTGAAGCCTTGCACTCCCAAAACAAAATAAACAATATGTGTATACACACACACACACACACACACACACACAAATGAGAAAATACTTATTAGATGCAATTTTTTTTTTTTTTTGCCTTTTGGGTCAGGGGTTACTCCTGGCTCTCGGCTCAGGAATTACTCCTGGTAGTGCTCAGGGGAACCATATGGAATTCTGGGGATCGAACCGGTTCAGCCACATGCAAGGCAAATGCCCTACCCGCTGTGCTATCACTCCAGCCCACAATATCTTTTTTCAAGAGCCAAATTCAGGTGAGTAAGAGTCTTCTACACAAATCCCACATTGTTTCCACCACATAAAACTAAGTGAAGACAGTGACACATGTATATTTTGATTAAATATATTTCTTTAAATGCAGTTTTTTTCTAGGAGAGATATCAAACACTTAAAGCAGACAAGAGATGGGGCCGGAGTGATAGCACTCTGGGTAGGGCACTTGCCTTGCATGTCGAGAGACCTGGGTTCCATCCCTGACACCCCATATGGTTCCCCAGGCAAAGCCAGCACTAATTCCTGGCCAGGAATAACCTCTGAGCATATCCGTGTGTAGTGAAGAAGGAAGGAAGGAGTTTCTGGCATATGACAATTTTTGAATACTTCAGAATAACTTTCCCTATTTCATGTCTTACCATATCGGGTTCACTGTGGCCTCCTTCAAACCTTAGGAGGGTGGAACATAGACTTAAATTTTGAGTTTCATGGCCCTGAATATTTTTGCCCCTCGTCTATAAGAGAGAAAAATCTGTTTTTAAAAAATATATATGTCATAAAGCTGGAGTCCACATCCGGACTTCCCTCTCGTCACAACTCCACCCAGCAGACCAGACTATCACAGCCCGGCTCACGCGGCCGCTAGTGGCCACGCGGTTCATCAATATATGCTTTATTTAGAGGTGACTACAACAGTATGCTACCTGCACAGCAAGCCTGGCAAGCTGCTCGTGTAGTATTTTATATGCCAAATACCAGTATCATTTATATTAGGTCTTTCCCGTGACCTAATATAATTTTTGAGACTCTTTATGTTCCTGGAGCAAGCGGATGCCTTTGGATTCTACTAGCATGAATCAGGACATATGGAGATATTACTGGTGTCCGCTCTAGCAAATAGATGATTAACGGGAAGATAGTGATAGTGATAGTGAAAGCTGGAGATACAGTATAGGAGGTGGAACTCTTGACTTGTACTTGTCCAACCAGAATTTAATCCATGGCACCCCATATGGTCCCCGAGCACCACCAGGATTGATTCCCTAAGCATATAGCCAGAAATAAGCTGTGAGTATCACCGGTGTGACCCTCACCACTACCAATTCCACCAAAAAAAAAAAAGAAAAATTATATCACATAGTTTGATGAATAAAGACACAAATCTATTAGTGTTTACTATTGCCTTCTGTTTTTAAATGAGGGCCTTGGGACCGGAGTGATTACACAGCAGGTAGGGCATTTGCCTTGCACACAGCTGACCCAGGTTCGATACCCGGCATCCCATATGGTTCCCCGAGCACCACCAGGAGCAATTCCTGAACACAGAGCCAGAGTAACCCCTGAGCATCAACGAGTGTGATCCCCAAAAATAAATAAATCAAAATAAATGAGGGCCTTTCTGTGGGTCTCCCAGAGTCCTGGGAGCCTCAGCTCTGTGCCTACCAGCTAAGTCAAGCCCCTCTCCGCAGTACCTATTTGGACACCGGAAGTGATCTGCAGTTTTCTTCCCTGGTTGAGTCCACCCAGAAGCAGGCCTACACAGCTGTTAATAGAGAGCAGACACTGCTGTAGCCACAAGGGCTGCGGCCACCCCCTGTCCTGCAGAAATCCATTTCCCTGGATCTGGAGCACAGACATAGCTCCCAGCATTCCTCGGATCAGGAGGAGCAATTCCTCCACACTCCGTGGCACAGGTGTCATTGTGCTGGGTAGCCAGAGCCCCAAGTCAATGCAGTATTTATTGTTCTTCCAGTCTAATGCAATTTTACTAAGCAGGGGTGTAGTTTTTTTTTTTAATCGTAAACAATCTTGCCTGGCTACTGCGTGTAACATTCTTCCCTTATCAGGTTTCCAGGGAAACAGCTAGAAAGTTAACCAAAGGTCAAATTCTTATGCAGAAGAGGGAAAGGGTCTAATAATTCCTTGCCTGTAACATGCAACTTGTCAGTTGTTAAGTGATGTTTGTGTTTCCATCCAAACTCAGATGCTGTCTTAACTCCCCAAACCCCTTTCTCTTTCCCTCCTGGGCACACGCAGCCCACACTGTCCAGATTCCCTTGCTGATAAATGCAAGTTTGTGGCTAAGTCTGGCCCCTGACCTCTGAGTAGAAATGCAACCTGTGATTTTAAGCTAAGCCCATAAAACTTTCCCTGTAAATTCTGCATAGCCTTGGGTCGGAGTGATAGCACAGTGGGTAGGGCATTTGCCTTGCGCGCAGCCGACAAGGGTTCGATCCCGGGCATCCCAAGCACTGCCAGGAGCAATTCCTGAGTGCAGAGCCAGGAGTAACCCCTGAGCATCACCAGGTGTGACCCAAAATGCAAAAAAAAAAAAATTCTGCATAGTCTCAGTGTCCCCAGAGAGTGGTGGAGCCCCCCCTCCCCCCCAACGAGAGTGGTGGAACCACACATTAGCAGGAACCAGGGTTTCTGAGCGATTGTATAGGGCTCACCCCACAGGAACTAACCCTCCCTAGATACGATACTGGCGAGAAATAAGTGCAAGCAAAGATAAGAACAAAATTCTAATTTGGGGTTTTCATGGTTCTGCTTCCCGTCACCCCAACTAAAGGTGAACTGGCAGAGAAGGTGTGAGGAAAATGTTGTTGCTCTGGTTAGCCCCATTAATGTGGACATGCTGCCTGCCTTATCTCCCCAGAGCCCATCTTCCCTCCAAGGGACACCTGGACCCCGTTACCAGGCCAGAATTCGGTCTCCCTATCAACACCTCCCCAGCATTTTTGCTGGGAAGCCAGAGATGCCACTTCCAGCAGAATCCAAAGTTCCATGGTAGTGAGGGGCTCCTCCAGTGACCAAACATTCCTGACGGGGCTCCGAGAAGTCAAAGCAGCCGATTCCCAGCTGACTTCAGCCATATGTTTCGGGCCTGAGAGAAAAGAACCGACAGTTCTAGTTGTGAAAACCGTAATTGGAAACACATCAACATGTGTTTGCTGGGGGCTGGAGCGATAGCACAGCGGGGGAGGGCATTTGCCTTGCACACAGCCAACCTGAGTTCAATCCCTAGCATCCCATATGGTCCCCCAAGCACCACCAAGAGTAATTTCTGAGTGCAGAGCCAGGAGAAACCTCTCAGCATTGCCAGGTATGACCCAAAAAGCAAAAGAAAAAGAAAAAGAAAGAAATGTGTTTGCTCAGAAGTTATCAGAGACACATTGCTTTGTCCGTGCTTGGTGCATGAGAAAGTCCTTCCCAAGTCCAGCTCTCTTGGTGAGTGATGTTTCATTGCAACCTTGATTAGTGCTTAGATATTTTATAAAGTTCAGAGTTGTTTTGGTTTGGTTTGGCTTGAAGGCCACACCCAGCGGTGCTCAAGGTTGACTCCTGGCCCCTGAGCTCAGTCACTGCTGACATGCTCAGTGCTGGCAGGGTCAGTGGTGTGAGGACAGTGACCATCTGCAGTGCCGGAGCCTTACCCCTGTATTGGTCTTCTCCTCTTAAAGGAGGAAAGCCTGTGTGTTTTTATCAGTGGTTCTCTAGCTGTTTTCTGCCCTGGGTCTAAGCTCCTGGGGAAGAACAGCCTGCTACCTCTGTAGAGTTGCTTTATGCTATCCCATTGAATTTTGTTCAGGTGCTGTGTCGTAATGACTTCAGCAGCCGAGCTTCTTCACGGTCCTGTCGGTGGGTCCAGCTTTGTTCGGTCATGCTGAGCCTAGCTGAAAAGTGGACTTTTTGTAAGAAAGAAGTGGGTGAATGTGTGATGATATGACAGCAGAGTGTCACCCAAAGAACTTCTCCTTGGGAGCAGTCGCAGAGATTAAAATTTAAATTTAAGAAATTAAATGTCCCAAAATCTGAGCTGGAGGTACTTGCCAGACAGTTTGCTCAGGGAAGAGGGCTTATAGAATTCAGAGGCCAATTCTAGCACCTTATTTTCTGGTTTTTTTAAATACTTTTCACATTATTTTATGATTCCAAAGTATATGCAGAGTACCGGAAAGACCAAACTAAGGTCCCAAGTCTCAGAACCTCGAGAGCCTGATTAACGTTGGTAAGTGTTATTCTCATGTCACATGCGTGAAACATTTCTGTTTTCGGTTTAGGAGTGGGTTTTGCTTTGGTTCTTTTTATTTCTTTTGGGGTCACTTCCAGTTTAGTACTGGCTCTCAGAGGTGCTCAGGAATCGGGCGGTGAAATACGAGGGAAGGAACCCGGGCTTCCCTGCGCTGGGTCTAAGCCATCTCTCTGGCCCCTAAATGTTTTCTTAATACTTTTTGAGTTGCTCTTGGTGATTCTTAGGAGACCATACATTGACTCAGATCAACTCAAACCCCCGTATAAGTCAAGCAGGTACACAAGCCTGGAGCTTTCCATTCTTTATTTACTTCAGCTTTTGAGCTACATCCAGTGGTGCTCAGGGGCTACGTCCAGCTCCTTGCTCGGGGATCACTCCTAGCAGTGCTCGGGGGTCATGGAGTGCCAGGGATCAAAGCTGACCTCTCTGTGCAGGACGTATGCTTCACCGCCCTTAGCTCTGGTCTCAACCCAAAATTCATTAATTTTTGCTTGTTTTGGGCCTCACCTGGCAGTGTTTAGAGCTTGCTTCACACTCTGAGCTCAGGGATCATTCCTGACAGGGCTCAGAGAATCAGAAGAGGTGCCAGGAATCAAACCAGGGTCAACCTGTGCTCTACCCACTATACTACCTGTCTGTGTCTGGCCCAGTTCATTCATTTTTAGCAATAGAAACAACAAGGGCTGGCAAGAAATGTGGGGAGAAAGTATAACTGTTAGTGAAATGTTGTCTCGATCAGCCTCTGTGGAAAACAGTGAGGAAACTTCTCAAAAAACTAACAGTTGAGGGCCGGAGCGATAGCCCAGCGGGTAGGGCGTTTGCCTTGCAGCGCCGGCGGCTCATGCCGCCCGGGTTCGATCCCCGGCATCCCACATGGTCCCCCGAGCACTGCCAGGAGTAATTCCTGAGTGCAGAGCCAGGAGAAACCCCTGAGCATTGCCGGGTGTGACCCAAAAAGCAAAAAAAAAAAAAAAAAAAAAAAACTAACAGTTGAAGGGCCAGGGCAGGTCGTGCGCTCCCAGAGCTGGAATGGCCAGGTCCAAGGCGTTTGTCAGTTTGTGAGTATTGTGCCCCAGCTGTCATGTGCATGATAACCATTGCATACACCCCTGGCAACAGCGCAGGAAGTGACCTAGACAAATGACAGGGGTGTCACTTAATAGGAGGAAGGTACGACTTGAGCTTTTGTTTTCATTTTTCTATTTGTCTTATTGGTCTTTCCTGAGCAGTGTTTTCTTGTCCAGTTTCCAGCTACAATTCCCAGCTTTCAGAATCTGCAGAAATCCCGGTCTGACTGATAAAGAATAGAGGGCCACACACACTCATGGAACAGTCACTGTTTCTCACTGCATTAAATCTCCCTGCACCCGTTACATTCCAGTTACACGAAGCTCACTTCAATGATTTAAACCCTGTTCTATTTTTAAGATACTTTAGAGAGTTGAAATAAAGGGTCAGAGATCAAGGGGCTGAAAGATGAGATCACTAGAGCAAATCCCCTCACTATTTGCAAGCACCAGCCTAGACATGAGTGATCTAAGCAGAGCTAGAGTTCAAGACAGGGCGTCCTGCCAGCACCTGGCTGTTGGGGCGGGGCTGGGGGTAGTCTCCTAGGTCACAGAGTGCCATGAGGGGAGCCTCTCCTCCTCCCTTCAACCTGCAGGCACCCCACCCAGTGCTATGTTTGCCAAGGCAGCAGCTCTGGGAGAGAGGGACCCCGCTGAGGGAACGCCAAGTGCACAGGATTAGCTTGGTCCTCAGGGGGCCTGGGAAGGAAGAGGAGAAACGTGCTCAGAGTAGCAGCTGCCTCCAAACACCGCTCGGTGATGGATCTAGCCCCATTCATTGAACCGTTCAATTAACATCCACTTAATTCTACTCAGTCTTAGTGAGTCAGTGACCTGCCTTTCAAAGCCCTGGCTGTGCTCAGATTTGTGTCTGGGTACCTTAACTTCTATATTTTTTTTTGGCAGGGGGAGGTGGGGGCAAGACATGCTTGGGTTGAGTTCTATAGAGCAAGGGAGGGTGCTTTAGGTATAGGTAGGAACGGTGTATGGTAAGAAAATATTTGCATTGCTAGAAGTGGGAAGCCTGATTCTAAGCTTAAGGATAAACTTACACCACAGCTTTCTATGTAATACTTTGCTTATTGGAACACATCACACATAAAATCATTGCTTTAAATCTAGACAGATTTACATATGCCTCAGAGACCTGGGCCCTACGAAAGCAGGATGAGAATGCTATTCGGGTCTCCCAGAGAGGAATCGAAAGAGCTATGCTTGGAATATCACACCTCACTCAAGTGAGAGAAGGAATCCGGAGTTCCAACCTCCGTCGCTATTCCGCCATTAGGGACACTGTCTCGTTTGCCAAGGCATCAAAAATCAGATGGGCTGGACATGTAATGCGATTTGGAGACGACCGCTGGACTAGAGCCGTTACCAACTGGATCCCACGGGATGTCAAAAGATCACGTGGCCACTCACCTACAAGATGGTCAGACTTCCTTGTCAAGACCCTGAAGGAACAGTTTGAGGCTCTTCATATTCCTGAATAAACCAGTTGCCATTGGACTACATTGGCACGTGATAGGTCCAATGGAAATGTTACTGGCGCCCGCTCGAGCAAATCGATGAATAACGGGATTCAAGTGATCAAGTGATCAAGGGAAATCTAGACAGAAATATTGGGTCTAAAGATGATGATGGTTCTGATCAAAGATATTGATATCTTGGAACTTGTGTTTGTATACAGAATATGAAACAGAAAACAGTGCTGGAATCCTGGGGTGAAACCACCACCCCCACCCCCCACACACACTTTTTACCTGAAGCATAGCTTTCCTCAGTATAATATACCTAATATGCCTGCTTCACCTCCTTTGGTTACAGATCAAACTATCTTCTCTCTAGACACCCCAAACAAAGCCTTTTCTGACTGTTCAATATTTTGTTTTTTAAGCAGGCCTCCTATAAACCATTGTTGAAGCAGGTTGTGGAGGAAATATTTAGTCCTGAGAGGCCAGATCCGTGGATATTGAACACATGTCTTCCGGCCTGAGTGATCTCCTGAAAACTGGATTCAGTATGTTCATGAAGGTAAAGTCACCCGGAAGGGGGATCCTAATTGAGACACGGCCTGTGTCTGACGCGTGAGGCAGGCATCCCCTTTGCAGGATGGCACCAGGAGTGATATCAGCAGTTCCTAGATTCTCTTGTTACGGTGCAGCTTCTCTGAGCAGCCCAACCTTCTCATTTTATCTCTGCTTTCTTTGACCTGACCTCATAAGAACCCAAACCCTCCAGGACAGCCTGTGGAAATTCTCCCTACCACCCATATTGGCCACAAATCCTGATGCAGTTTGCCATCTTAATAGTTAAATTCTCTGGTTTACTAGCCCACTCAAGCAAATCAATGAACAACGGGAAGACAAGTGACAGGTCACTAGTCCTTTGTATTAAAAAAGAACACCAACTACAGCTTAGAACAAGTCACTAATAGCCAGAGCCCATTTGAAAATGACTTGGGGGCTTGAGAGATGGTACAGGGCTAAGGCACTTGCCTTACATGCAGCTGTCCTGGGTTCCAGCCCTGGCATCCCATGTGGCCCCTGAGCCCCTCCAGGAGTGATCCCTGAGCTCAGAGTCAGGAGTTAGCTCTGAACGCAACCTGGTGTGGCCCCAAAAAACTAATAAAGAAAGAAAAGGAAATGAATGGCTTGTGCTCTGGTGCAGCCTCTCCCAGGGCTAGAATTTCTCTGGCAGCTACCAAGGTCAGCATCCCTGAAGTGTCTCCACGGGGCACTGGGATGTGTTCATCCCAGTGCAAGAGTACACACGGGATCTATTTTTAACCCACTGTAAAGTTTCCAGATTTGAAAGCATTAAGCAGATGACAGGCAACCTCCCAGCCCATGCCAGGGTCGGATTTGTAACAAAACTCTTGGAAATGACAGAATATTATGCCCCCTTCGAAGACTCTTTGAAATTGTGAATTAATCTGTGTCAGCAGTCGGGGCCTTTCAGAGTTCAATAAATGCATGTGCCGGGAAGTCTGGTCCCAGCCCAAGGCCAGAGGATAGAGCCAGCCCAGTAGAGCCTGCAGCTGGCAATTATGCAGCTGGGGGAGAGGACTAAGGAAACAGCACAGCGGGTAAGGCACTTATCTGGCACGCCACCAACACCAATGCGTCAGTCCCTGGCACTACAAATGTTCCCCCCACATCCTGCCAGGAGTGACCCCTGACCACAGAGACAAGAGTAAAAATCCCTGAGTACCTCTGAGGATGGCCCCAAAAATAAAACAAAAACGGGGAAAAAAGAAAAAAAACTGGCAAGAGTGAAGATGCAACTTCTTCCTGATGCTCCGAGCTATACCGTCCACTTATGTGGCGCTATTGGGCTGGAGCTGTTTCTCTCTTTCTTTCTTTCTTTCTTTCTTTCTTTCTTTCTTTCTTTCTTTCTTTCTTTCTTTCTTTCTTTCTTTCTTTCTTTCTTTCTTTCTTTCTTTCTTTCTTTCTTTCTTTCTTTCTTTCTTTCTTTCTCTTTCTTTCTTTCTTTTCTTTCTTTCTTTCTTTCTTTCTTTCTTTCTTTCTTTCTTTCTTTCTTTCTCTTTCTTTCTTTCTTTCTTTCTTTCTCTCTCTTTTTTTTCTTTCTTTCTTTTCTCTTTCTTTCTTTCTCTTTCTTTCTTTCTTCTTTCTTTCTTTCTTTCTTTCTTTCTTTCTTTCTTTCTTTCTCCTCTTTTCTCTCTCTATCTCTATCTCTATCTCTTTCTTTTCTTTCTTTCTTTCTGTTATAAATAACTCAGCATATACCAGCTTCTCAAAATATGTCGAATGTCAGAACTTTCCGATCATTGTTCCCAGAGCAGTTTGTGCAGAAGTTTCCAGGTTACACCAGCGCACTGAGCACCCTCTTCCTTCACAGATGGATCAGCCTAAAGACAGGATCATAGTGGCCGGAGCGACAGCACAGCAGATAGGGCGTTTGCCTTACACAAGGCCGACCTGGGTTCAATCCCCAGTATCCCATATATCCTTCCACCCCCCTGTATCCCCCAAATACCGCTTAGGTGTAATTCCTGAGTACAGAGCCTGGAGTAACCCCTGAGATCGCCGGGTGTAACCCAAAAAAGAAAGGGGGGAAAGGGTTAGGGGGGTTCATATAAGCAGGGGAATAGAGGGAGAGAGTTCAGGGGCTCGGTGCACCACCAGGGGTGACTCGCCCACCCCCAACTGTAATGATTTGCTACAGTGGAGCCAGTCACATTGGCACCTTCAAGTGCATCCAGCAGGATCAGTCACCATGAATGAGACGGGCACTGTGGTATGTCCAGGTCACAAGCTCGCCTCAGTTGCCCCAAGCAAGGGAATCAGCTGGCCATGTGCTGAACACGATTTCTGCTGCCCCACCCTGGCTCCCTAACGGAGTCCAGGGGTGAAGGGCCCCGCTCCGGCCCCTATGAACCTGTCTTTAGGCTGATCCACCTGTGAAGGAAGAGGGTGCTCAGAGCGCTGGTGTAACCTGTCATTGCTTATGGGTTTACAGGTACACTGCGAACAGTTAGCAGAGGCCAGGTTCACAGTTCAAGGCCAGGTTCACAGCAGCACAGTTCAAGCAGAGGCTGTACTATTACATGACCAATCAGCAGATACCTTTATGGTATAAAGTCATGATCATTTCCTGTTCTATTCTTGCCTGGTTGCATGTTGGGTCCCTGATGTTTGTTTCCATTTTCTTTGTTGGTCCACACCTGGCAGTGCTCAGCGCTTACTCCTGGCTCTGCACTCTGGCATTCCTCCTGGAAAGGACCATATGGGGTGGTGGGATAGAACCAGAAGGTGTCTTGCTGATTAAGATTAATCAAAAGGAAGGGGACAGATGTAGAATAATCTCTCTAGTATGTGGGATAGTAGCAATTGGCCTTAGTAACAAATAGTCCAATCAGCAGAACTCTAAATTGAGTTTGGATAAAGGAGTCCTTTGGGACACGGATGGAAGAAGTGGAGATTTTGTTGGTGGGTGTAGAGTTCGCATGATGTATGCATGGAACTGTTATTAAAAGCATTGTAAGTTTGAGTACTTAAATAAAGATGGGGGCTTTTAATTTCCGGAGCAGTAGCCCAGCGGTAGGGCGTTTGCCTTGCATGTGGCCGGCCTGTGCCAGCCCGGGTTCAATCCCGCATCCCATATGGTCCCCTGAGCACCGCCAGGAGTAATTCCTGAGTGCAGAGCCAGGAGAAACCCCTGAGCGTCGCCGGATGTGACCCACAAAGCCAAATAAATAAATGAACAAACAAATAAATAAATAAATAAATAAGTAAATAAATGAATAAATGAAGAATGAATGAATGAATGAATAAGTAAATGAATAAATAAATAAATAAATAAATAAAGTTGAAAAAGGAACCAGCAGATGGGCTGCAGAGAAGAGAGTATGTCCATGAACCTCTCCCTGGGGTTCTGAGAAGCGCTTCAAGTTGGCTAACCGCACTCCCGCCCCGCCCCGCAGAGGGCCTTGTGGTTAGCCACATGAAGCTTTCCACTTCAAAGGACTGCTCTGGGTGGGGGACTTTCAAACTGGGGAGCAGCGGGCCTTGATGGTACCTGGAGGTATCCAGGCACCGGCTGGTGTGTGGGGCTCCTTGATCTCAGAGCAGAGCTTGATAGCAATCTAATAAATAAAGCAAAGCCCACCTCCCCCTACCCAACCCCCACTGCCACGCTAATTTAATTTAAAACGAGCATGTCTAATAGACAGCAGTTTACAAATGCGTTTCTGGAATTTGTGGTTTGGGTTTCAGTCTCCTGAAAATAATATCGTTTCTATCTACTCCATGTGTTTGGCCCCTAAGTTGTTTTGACTAAAAGCCACGATCTGTTGAACTTTTTCTGGGTCGGAGTTGGTGTCGGGGGTGTAGGGAGGCCCTTTCACCTCCTGTGTGGTTTCCCAAGATGCTCGTTAGTGGTAGCAGAGGCAGCGCCCTTGCTTAGGTGACCATGCTTAGGGAAGTGCGGGAAAGAGATGGGTGAGGAAAACCTAGAGTTCTCTTAATGGAGCTCCCTTGTCTCATGGAGCACCTGGAAAGGTCCCCCTGGGGACAACCCCAGCCGATGGGAGGGGTGAACAGCAGAGCCCCTTTCACTGGTAATGAAGACACCCACAGACTACACTCAGTGAGTGAGTCCTCGGGGTGTTGCAGGGAGCCCCAAGCTGCAGAGACGTGAGGGAACCAGCTCCTTGGGGAGGGACTATGGCATAAAAGGAGGCAGCCAGCAGGGCCGTGTGTTCCCTGGGCCCGAGAGGAGACGGTGGATGACCATCAGGCTCACCGACTTCCGTCCCTCGAGCAGAGCCTTGATTAAACCTGGTCTGCTTCTTAGAGTTGGTCTTGGCTCCTGGGGGATGGCCCAGCCTGCCTTAGGGATCTACTCCTGGGCACACGGTAGAAGGGCAGGGCCACTCTGTGACTCCCCGGGCATCCAGGAACCCGACCAGAGAGAGAACAGGGAGCAGAAGATGAGGGAAGGGTGCAGATACCTGCAGGGTGAAGGGCCCATTGTGGGGGTGAGAATCCAGGAGGCTCAAGTGAAACCTGACGTCCCTTGGGCTCCCAGAGCTGCCTGCAGGTCTCCAAGCATCTCTGTGTTCCTAGACCAAGAGCAAGACCCAGAGATCAGAGCCGCTGGCTTAGGCCCCCAACCCCGAGGCCTTCAGACAAGGGAACAGTATCACTGTGCCGGGCGCTTGTGATTAGGTCAGCTAATGTCCGAGAACAGTTGGTGGCCGCATCTCTAGCGTGGCTTGTATTTTCCTTCGTTGGGCTCCATTCTACAAGGTCAGCTTTGTTTTCTTGTCTAACATTGCACTGAATCTGCTGAGTCCAAATGAGACTGCTTATTGCTGGGAATCTCCCCCCAAAACTGATCTGGGTTTGGGCCAGGCTGTGGGTGGTGACTGAGTCTCCCCTGCAATCCTCTCTGCACTCATTCATGGTATCAGCACCCTGAGCTCCCTGCTGGGGTCCACCCAGGTGCTCCCAGGCTGGAGGGAGGAGGCTGAGTACTGCAGGTGGGAGAAAGGGCAGCTGCTTGATAGCCTCAGGCTGGCCAAGAAAGCCCCCCTGTGTGGCCGAAAGTGTTGTCAGGCCAGTAGGGCTCCGGAGTCAGTGCTGACATGCTGTAGCAGATGCATTGTGGGTAGTTTCTAGTGCCTGCAACTATGGGGGTGGGTGGGGGTCCTGCAAGGAGAGCAGGAATCTGAGCCCCAAAATAAACGGCTCTAGATGGCAAGTGCTAGAGCCTGGAGGGCTGACTAACCCCGAGGCAAGGCGCCATTGAATGTTCTTTAGGACTATATGGGACTGAAAGACAGTCACAGAGGGGGCGCTGTGCAAGCTAGAGGGGGAGGAAGAATAGTGGGGTTTCCTAAAGATTCAAGAGTCTTGTAACTTTGAAAATGCTCTCTAGGGCTGGAGTGATAGTACAATGATTAGGGCACAACAGTTAGCCGGTAATGGGCTGGAGCAATAGCTCAGTGGGTAGGGCATTTGCCTTGCACGCCGCCAATCCATAACACTCCCCAGCATCCCATATGGTCCCCCAAGCACCACCAGGAGTAATTCTTGAGTGAAGAGCCAGGAGTAATGCCTGAGCATCACTGGGTGTGACCCAAAAAAAAAACAAAAAAAAAAGGAAAAGAAAATGTGTGTTCTCTCTCTCTCCCTCTCTGTCTCTGTCTCTCTCTGTCTCTCTGTCTCCCTATCTCTCTCTGTCTCTCTGTCTCTCTCCCCTCTCTCTGTCTCTGTCTCTCTCTGTCTCTCTGCCTCTCTCTCCCTCTCTCTCTGCTCTCTGTCTCTCTCTGTCTCTCTGTCTCCCTGTCTCTCTCTGTCTCTCTGTCTCCCTGTCTCTCTCTGTCTCTCTCTCACACACACTCTCTGTCACATGCTGCCCCACACTCACGCCCTCTGTCAGTCTAACTGCCCAAGGTGTTGATGCCGCCAGCACGAAAACCTTTCATTCCCTGAGTGGGTCCTTGACTGATGCCGGACGGAGCCCCAGGCAGAGCCCCAGCTGCTCGTGAAGTCGGAGCTTACTGGGCAGTTGAAGCGGGTGCTCGAGGTCCCTCCGGCGCCTAGCTTCCTCTCTCTCCTTGTGCCCGTGCACAGTGTCACTCATCCTGTGCTTTCACTGCCCTCGAGTCTCCAAAGGCCTGGTCGTGTCCCTTCACGCCTGCCCAGTGCCTTCCTAGTCTGAGGTTTGCTGCTGGACCCCTGGGTCCGTGTCCCCGTGTCGGAACCTGCTGCTCTCTGATCTGTCCCTGGGCTTCTCTAGGCTGGAGCTCAGTGACTCCCCTGTCCCCACGGCCTTCCTTGTCCTCTGGCCCCGTACTCATGGGTGAGAATTGTTGGCTTCCTGCCGCCACCAGGGTACAGCCTAGGGGCCGGAGAGGAAGTGTCTGGCTAGTTCCCCTATCTCTTCCTAATTCTCACCCAACCTTCCCACTGTCTGTTTTCTCTGGATACCTCTTTGGCAGGAGACATTTAAAAGGACCAGTTAATGGGTGTGGTGTTGCCATTCTGTGCGTGAGCGATTACCGTCAATAGCACTGTTAGCCACAGAATCTCAAGTTTTGAATTTTTTTTTACTTTTTTTATGTTTTAAATAAAAGAACCAGTTGAGCAGGTTACCTGGCGCTGCCCCCAAGCTTCTGCTAGTAACGGCTTCTGTCTCTGCAGGTGAACCGTCCGCATCCCAGCGACCCACCC
Source organism: Cryptotis parvus (assembly GCA_021461705.1). Classification (NCBI taxonomy): domain Eukaryota; kingdom Metazoa; phylum Chordata; class Mammalia; order Eulipotyphla; family Soricidae; genus Cryptotis; species Cryptotis parvus. Next base: position 79,042 of record JAJIBD010009814.1, read on the forward strand.
TCTGCTGATCCTCTTTGTTGTGGGTGGGATCACAGTGTCCGAGGCCAAGATGGTCAAAGACCTTGTTCCCACCCTGAAGCCCGGAACCCAGGTACTGTATCTGTCAGCGAAATGGGCAGACAAGCAGGTGGGCAGAGAGATAGATGGGCAGATAGGGGGATGGGCTGATGGATGGAAAGTCCAGGGATGGACGGATGGACAGACAGGGACCCGTGTGCTGGTAAGAAGAGTGCGGGCTCTTCGTGGGGCCTCCTGAGTCCTCCTACCTCCACCCTCCCTGACCTGTCACCTCCTTCCAGGGGTGAGGCACAGCCGGGAGCGCCCACACACTCTCCTTCCCTGCCTCTGGCCTCTGAAGGCTGAGGAGCCGCTGTCCTGCCCCCACCCCACAACCCCATTCTTTAGGGACAGATCTCTGGGGGTCCCATCACTGTGGTTACTCATGAGCTGCCATTGGTTCTCACCAGTACTTATAAGCTGGCACTGCTCTCCAGGCCCGGGAGGTGGGACAGCACGCCGGAGCTGGAGGAGATGGGCAGGGCACAGCTGGTGACCAGTGTGAGCTGAATCCTCAGGGCTGAAGGAGATGGACAGGGCACAGCCGGTGACTGGTGTAAGCCTGTCTCCTCACGGCTGGAGATGGGTAGGGCAGAGCTGTGACTGTAAGCCTGTCTCCTCAGAGCTGGTAACCAGTGAGAGTCATCTCCTCAGGGCTGGAGACGGGCAGGGCACAGCTGGTGGCCAGTGAGAGTCATCTCCTCAGGGCTGGAGACGGGCAGGGCACAGCTGGTGGTCAGTGAGAGCTGTCTCCCTCTGGGCTGGAGACCATTATGAGCCATCTCCTCTGGGCTGGAGATGGGCAGGGCACAGCTGGTAGCCAGAGAGAGCCATCTCCTCTGGCTGGAGATGGGCACAGCCCATCACAGTTGGTGGCCAGTGTGACCATCTCCTCTGAACCTCCTGCCCAAAATGAACTTCTCTCTCTCCTTCACCTGTAGTGCAGTCGCTGGCCACTGACCTTGCGCTCATTTCTGGTGTCAGGTGTTCCCCTCTAGCACCTCTTTCCACCCATCATGGAACAGTGGACCCGCTTTCCCCACTGGTGACTATCGTTTTGTGCCCAGCATCTAAGAATTTGAGGTTTTGTTGATTTGGGGGGTTGGGAGCTTGGTTGGTTGGAGTTTGGGGTCCTCTGCTAGAGGTGCCCAGGGTTACCCCCTGCTCAGTGCTTGAGGGTCAGTCCCAGCAGTGCTGAGGGAGCATGTGGTGCTGGGACTCCAGGCAGCTGACCACTGCTGCCCTGCTCTGCGGGGACTCCCAGTATACAGCATCAGGACCCCGAGGGCCAAACGTTAGGAAGAGGAGAGCCCAGAACAGGGAGTCTCAGACACTGTCCGTGTGGGTCCCTGAACAGGCAAGGAACAATGGGTGCAGGTAGTTGAGCCGAGCCCCAAACACAGACATGGGAGGGTCAGGAGAGGAGCCTGTGGGGGAGAGCAGCAGGAAAGGGCGCCTTGGGGGCCACTTGGGGCTTGCTCTGGGGTCCCTAAGGGGCCGGGCAGTTATTCCCCATCTCAGAGAACAGAGACCCTGAGACACCTTCTCACGGTGACCAATCACCGTCCAGCCGCCACAACACACACACACTGGAGCCAAGGGCAACCCTGCCAGTCTGGGTGACAGATGTGGGTGTGGGTGCAGGGGTTGTGGGCGACTGTCCGCTAGCGCCACACAGAGCCCGGTGAGGGTCCAGCCCAGGCCTGCCTGCCTGCCTGTCCTCGGCGGTGCTGCTGCTTTAGCCCTACCCTTGACCCCGTGGGAATGTCCCGGCTCTGCCTCTCCTGGGGGTCTCCCCCGGGGGCGGCCGTGGAATGTGCAGCCTGCTGCCTGCTCCTTTCGGTCTTCACAGGAAGACAGGATCCAAACCCTGCCTACTTCCTCCGGGCTCCTCAGAAATAGACTGGGAGAGGCTGGTACCTGTAATTACAGCCGCAGGCTGCCAAGTGGGAAGGACAGACAGGCCTCGGGGGCAGGGGAGGCAGCTGGGAGCCGAGACCCAGCTGTGCCTTCCACTGCCTCCGTGTGGTGGGGCCTTTCCCAAGCCCTCGGGTACTCTGGCCTCTCCTGCCCACACAGCGTTTATGGTACTGTTGATACTCCTTGCTTCCATCATCTCCACACAGATGGGAATGTCTGGCAGTACCTCAGTTGCCTGGAGAAAAGCTAAATCTCCAATCTAACCTTTAATGTGTCTAGAATCCATGTTTGACTGTCTGGTTTGGGGTGGGGGTGCACACCAGCTGTGCTCAGGGCTTACTCCTGGCTCTGCACTCAAGAATTACTCTTGGCAGGGTTTGGAGGAGCGATGCCAGGTAGGCTGCGTGCAAGTCAGGTCCAGCAAGGCCCTGCCCGCGTTCTATCACTCCAGTACATGGTTGACGACTGTATAAAACTAAAGTTCATCTGCAATTTTAGATTCTTAAATTTTTTTTTCTTTTTTGGGTCACACCTGGCGATGCTTAGGGGTTACTCCTGGCTCTGCACTCAGGAATTACTCCTGGCAGTGCTTGGGGACCATATGGGATGCTGAGGATCGAACCCAGGTCGGCTGCGTGCAAGGCAAGCACCCTACCTGCTGTGCTATCGCCTCCAGCCCCCTCTTAAGACTTTCTTACTATTTGATTTACTTTTTTATTTGCGAAGGATGTAAAATAACACAGAAATGTCTTAGTTAAATGAACTTGGAGACAATAGAGGGTGATTAAAGAGAAGTTTGAAGAACCAATGGTGTAGAAATGTTTAAGGGTAAGCTACTGTTCCTGAGGAAACGTTAGCCCTGAGCCTCTGCCTCTTCCAAAAAATGGGAATTCTAGACAGTGGGGTTTTTAGTTTTGCTGATCAGAAACAAATTTACAAGGAGCAATTTGAGCCCCTATTCCTGGAGAAGCTCTCTGCTGACCACTGCTAAACCTGCCACGCTCTTCACTGTCCTCGTGTTTTTGTTCATTCGTTTACTCAGTCACTCATTCATTCACAGAGTCACTCTGTCTCTGACTCTGTGTTAAGAAACAGTGACTGAGCGCCTCACAGCACTGGGCCCAAGGGGTCACTGCCTGGCCTGACTGGCCAAGTTACTCTGGGAGCTACACAGCTCCTGACAGGCAACCCTGAACATTCCTGGGCGACACCCTTCTGATCTTCCCCCCGAAATGAGGATTCCAATAGCCATGGAAAACACTGTCATAGACAAGGGTGATCTGGGAAGGCTTCCTGGAGAAGGCCAGAATTATCAGCAGTTGACTAAGAGGTTGAAAGAAACGAGGGAACTGGGCAGTGGGCTGCAGTTCTGCAGTAGAACACTTTGCAAGTGGAAGGCCCTGGGTTTGACAGCCAGCATTACCAGAAAAAAGTACTGGAGAGATAGTATAGCAGGTAGGGTGCTTGCCTTGCACACAGCTGACCTGGGTTCAATACCCAGCACCACATACAGACCTCCTGAGCCCCACCAGGAGTAACTCCTGAGCACAGAGCCAGGAGTAAGCCTTAAGCACTGAGCAATGTGGTCCACAAAACAAACCAAAAAGAACTAGATTTCCAAGGGGCACGGAGTGAGTTATTTTTTAAAGAGGGGGCCAGAGAGATAGCACAATGGGTAGGGCATTTGCCTTACATGCAGCTGACCCGGTTCAATCCCCAGCTTCCCATATGGACCCCAGAGCACCTGCAGGAAAATTACTGAGTGCAGAGCTAGGAGTAACCCTAGAGCGTTGCCATGTATGGTTCAAAAGAAAAAAAAAAGGGCAGTAGGCCACATATGTTTGAGAACCAACCTCTCCTGTGGACTGATAGACCCTGAAACAATAGACCAGAGAGGCCCAAATATCTGATGGACTCAGAGGGGACAGCTTCACTGGAGCTTGACATGAGACGTACCAGTCAGCACGAACCACAGCCAACCCAGTCACACTTTCCTTAAGCCACCAGCCTTTCTGTTCTTCTCTCTTTGTCTGAAGAATAGGAATGCTGGGGCCAGGAGAGAAGTGGGGGGGATGGCCTTGAGTAACCTAGTTAACCGAGCACTGATATTACTGATGCCAGGTATACCCAGTTCTTCTAGAGACCCTGAGTACTCCCGAGAATACCTAGCCCCTCCCCAAATAATAAAAAAAAAGGGGGAGGGTAATTGTGGTGGTTTTGGAGTGGAAAGCCTCCAACCTGGCCCATCGTAAGTGCTAAAAACATTAGCTGGTACACTTCACATCGAGGGCTGACTTGTCCCTACATACAAGAAAAGCTGGTGTCTTGCCTCCTGGGAGCTGGATGGACCTTCAGAATCAGGCTTCCAGAGGTCTAAGGATGATCTAACCCAGCTGGTGTGTCCTTATATAAAGGTGGGGGTGTTTGCAGGGGCCCAAGAGGCTAGCTCAAAGGGCTGGAGGGCAGGCCTGGTGTGACTTGGACCTGGTTCCAGGCCCAGACACGCCCACTCAGCGCCACTGAACCCAAACAGCGTTGGGCTGGCACCTCCGCGTCTTCACAATACCTAGCGTCTGCCCTCACCAAGTTGGGGCATGTCCAATCCTGACCGAATGTTCACTCTGGGTCTCTGAGCATTCCATAGCTTCCCCAACACCACCTCTAGCAAAAGGAGAATTTGGCTCTGAGAGGCGCGGAAACAATGTAAAGACACAAGGAGAAGTGGCCAGCTTCCCCCTCAGGAGGAACCAGCAAGCCAACACCTGCCCTCGGTTTCGGCCTCCAGAATTAGAGACAACCATCCATTATTTAGGCCCAGCTTCTTAAACTGTAGCTTGGTCCTGACTGATGTGAAGGGCTAAGAACACTCTTTTAAAAATATTTTTTTGTTTGTTTGTTTGGTTTTTTTGTCACACCCGCGCCAGGTTTCTCCTGGCTCTCACTCTCCGGTGCGGGACCAATGGACCGACCCAGGCCGCGCCGCCAAGCACCCTACCCGCTGGGCTATCACTCCGCCCCCTAAAAATAGTTTTTGAAAATAAAGCCTTTAGGGGCCGGAGCGAACCCAGCGGGTAGGGCCCCTGCGCGCCGGCCGCCCAGGTCACCCCGGATCCCAAGGTCCCCGCCACCGCCGGATGGTTCCTGAGGCAGAGCCAGAGAACCCCGAGCATCCGGGACCCAAAAAAAAAAAAAAAAAAAAGAAAAAAAAAGAAAAGAAATGCCTTTTATGGACCACGGAGAGGAACAGGGACTAAAGTGGCCTTGCCTGTGGCTGACCCAGATCCCATCTCCAGCCCTCATCATTTTCTGCAACCCTCCCTTTTTTTATCATGGTTTATATTTTTTATGATTAAGCCGCCCCTGGTTTAGGCCACTCAATTTTGTTTTGGGGCCACACCTGGAGGTGCTAAGTACTGCTCCTGGCTCTGTGTACTTAGGAATCACACCCAAGAGGGTTTGGGAGCCATGTGCAGTGTGGAGAACCAAAGCCCGAAGCAAGACAAATGCCTTAACCCCTGTACCTCCTTCCCTAGACCACACAATTTTTGATACTGCATGAAAGGTCTGGCAACAGGCTCATGGAAAGAAAAAGCAGAGACCAAGAAAAGAATCAGGCTGAAACTAATTTACTGACACGCTCTTGGACAAGGTTCATGGGCTACAAAGAAGAGGCCAGTGAAGTCGCACCCAACATGCGCCTGGGCTGCACATAGTGTGAAGTGCAGAAGTCTGGGGTGGCGGGGGATGAGCCACTAAGGGCCGCTGGCTCCAGGGGGTCGAGCAGATTCTTGGAATGTTAATGGCATTAAGAATCCCTGGGGATAATAAGACATCCCTGGGCAATGGTTTTATGAGCCTCACACACAGATGCTTCACCAGTGATTTCAAGGTATCCTTCTCCCCCCCGACCCCCTGTGCTGACCCAGTGCTAGGGACCTCATAAAACCATCCTCACCGTCCCCTACACCACCAGCCACCTCCTAGCAGTCTCCTCATTCCCTAAAGTAGCATGTACTCCCTGAGAAACCTTGGGGTTGAGATGCCCACGTCAGATTGTGAGACAGGCCTGTGATGGCGTTTCAGTCCTGCAGCCACCCCCACGGGGCTCAGCCTTCCTTCCCGCCCCTGGAGGAAAGTCTTCACAGACACCGGCGTGCGGGGACCTTGGGCGCTCATACTGCTGCCTCCCTGCCATTCCCTCCACCTCACCCACTCCATGCTCCCCACAAGAAATGTGCAGCAATCTTCTGTCGTCATCTCAGAACCCTGGCGTGGCCTCCCTAACCGCTCTGCCCGCATTTGCCCTCCTGCTATTAGGGTGATGGTGCTGTCCACGCGCCTCCTGACACCACTTAACATTCCTGAGCTGCTGTTTGCAACAGACCGGCTGCACCCAGACCTCGGCTTCTGAGACTCCACATGAGAGACATACTGAAGATGGGACCCTCACCTTGTCCGTGACCATTCAGAATTTGTCTCCAAATCCAGTGTCCCTGTGGTCATAATGGTGGGTAGGACTGGATTCTGTCCACAGGGTTTTCATCACCATGCAGTGAAGCCCCTTATCTTCGTGGCCACTATTCTTAAGAATAACAACAACAACAACAAGGTTTAATTTTTCTAAAGACATCCTAGTGCTTTTCAACCATTCCGATGCGTGGCAATTCCCATGCATCCTTCCCGCTTCTTTACAATGGTCTTGCTTCCACCTGGAAGTTCATTCATCCTAAATAAATGCCTTTGGAGTGTGCGTGGGATTACAAACCCTTTGATCCGAAGTCACCAGAGAAGTTAGGTACACTTGAAAATCCTTAAATGTGGGATTAGTTTTGGAGTTTTGGGTTTTTTCCTTAGAGTTCTATACACCAAGAGGGAATGTTGCAAAGAGGATCAGTAGAGGCTTGTTTCTCTCCTCATCTGAAACATTTCTGGCAAGGGGGAGGAAGGTGGCCCTAGGGACAGCAGATGGTCCTTCTGGTCTAAGGCAGAGGGTGTATTATTCCAGGACTTGCTTTGCTCTGACCAGCTGCTGCCTCCCTGGGACAGAGGCGAAAGAACTACAGGGCAGGGGATGTGTCTCTACCTCCCAAAAAGACAGACCCCTGTGACTTTCTGTAATTTCGTTCCTAGTGAAATATAAAGCTATCTTTTCCTTACGCCTAAATTTCCTTCTGGCCAAACCAGAAACACCTAGACTCACTTTGTGAAATTAGATAAGACCTGTGGCAACCATGATTGCTTGAAGCCCACACACCCTGGGTTGGTATGTGTTTGACGGACATTCTAGCATCTCTCAAGGAGGTTTATAATGATGAGATAAAGCTAGAAAAAAAAAACCTCACTCTTCCAGCTGAGATTATACTGGCACGAGAAACCCAATGTTGGGGGTACAGCGGGTAGGGCATTTTCCTTGCACACAGACAACCTGGGTTCAATCCGGTGACCCCATTTGGCCCTGAGCACTGTCAGGAGTAATTTCTGAGTGCAGAGCCAGGAGTTACCCAGGCATCACTGGGTGTGGCTCACTCCAGAAGATCAAGTATAAGTTAAGCATACATGTTTCTCTGATTTTTTAAAATTTTTTATTATACCACCACGAGACATACAATTACAAAGGTGTTCATAATTGGTTCTTGGTAATACAGTATACCAGCACCCATCCCTCCACCAGTGCCCCATTCCTACCACCAATGTACCCCACCCCCTCCCGCTCATCCCTGGGCTGCCTCAATAGCAGGTACCCCCGTTTCCTCTCTTTCTCTCTGTCTCTCTCTGTCTCTGCATCACTCTCCCTCTTCTTTTACATATTGTGTCTAGCCCTGCAGACATTTAGGGTTTATCATTTAAGTCTCTTTGTGTATATTCAATGGTGAGTTCTAGTCTGACATTACCATTTTCCACACTTAGTAAAACGCTGGTATCTGTTTATATCCCATTAATGAATGCAGTCATTCTATATGTGTCTTTTTCCTTCTGACTAATTTCACTCAGCATGATAGTCTCCATGTCCATCCATTTGCAGGTAAATTTCATAATTTCTTCTTTTCTGACAGTGCATAGTATTCCATATTCCATAGTGTAGATGTACCACAGTTTCTTTAGCCAGTCCTCTGTTCTCGGGCACTTAAGTTGATTCCAGATTCTAGCTATCGTGAATAGCGCAGCGATGAATAACCAAGTACAGATAGTGTTTCTGCCATGTGTTTTTGGGTCTCTAGGGTATATTCCCAGAAGTGGTATTGCTGGATCAAATGGGAACTCAATATCTAGTTTACAGAGGAATGTCCATATTGTTTTCCAAAAGGGCAGGACCGGTCGGCACTCCTACCAACAGTGGATGTGAGTCCCTTTTCCCCCACATCCATGCCAGCACCGGTTGTTCTTGTTGTTTTGGATGTGTGCCAATCTCTGTGGTGTGAGATGGTACCACATTGTTGTTTTGATTTGCATCTCCCTGATGTAAAATGAAGAGCACTTTTTGATATGTCTCTTGGCCATTCGAACTTCTTCTTTTATGGAAGTTTCTGTTCATTTCTTCTTCCCACTTTTTGATGGGGCTGGCTGTTTTTTCCTTGTGAAGTGCTACCAGTGCCTGATATATCCTGGATATTAGCCCCTTGTCAGATGGGTATTGGGTGAATATTCTTTCCCACTCTGTGGATTGTCTTTGTATCTTGGTCACCATTTCTTTTGAGGTACAGAAGCTTTTCAATTTTATATAATCCCATTTGTTTCTCTTTGCTTCTGTTTGCTTGGTCAGTGGTGTTTCATCTTTGAAGATGCTTTTAGTTTCGATGTCAGAGCCGTTTTTCCTTCGATGTACCTTATAGATTCATGTCTGATGTTGAGATCTATAATCCATTTTGATCTGACTTTTGTGCATGGCGTTAGAAGGAGGTCTAAGTTCATTTTTTTACATGTAGCTGCCCAATTTTCCCAGCACCATTTGTTGAAGAGGCTTTCTTTGCTCCACTTAATATCTTTTGCTCCTTTATCGAAGATTAAGTGGTTGTATATTGAAGAGTATATTTAATTCTCTACAAAATACAAGAAAAATATTTTGATGTTGGGAACCATCCTGAAACACCCTCAAAAGCAGACCCTGTATTAAAAAAAACACCAACATTCTTTTTTCTTGCCTGAGTATATTTTTTCACTAAATACATTTTTTCCTACCATTCATTCAAACATGTTGAATAAGGAAGAAAATGGCAATAGCACAACAGAAATGATT